>JAXIVJ010001834.1:35000-120000 GCA_036785665.1 Chirona hameri
GCCTGTCCTGGCCTGTCCTGGCCTGTCCTGGCCTGTCCTGGCCTGCCCTGCCCTGCCCTGCCCTGCCCTGCCCTGCCCTGCCCTGCCCTGCCCTGCCCTGCCCTGCCCTGCCCTGCCCTGCCCTGCCCTGCCCTGCCCTGTACTGTCCTGTGATAACCGTGTATAAACTGGCGTTCCGATGGTTGTGGGAATCAGGGCGCCATATGACCTAGCAGTCAGTTTGCCCTGAAGTCCAAAACATCATCAGGGATGACTATGATGATGCTACCTGCTGTGTACAATTATGATGCTTCGTCGTTAGCGCCACTTCATTACATAGTTTGCGTTTTTCACCCCCACCCCCCCCCCCCCCCCCACCCCAACCCCACTGAGTCCCTTCCTGCCTCATGGTGAGGTCTGTGAGTCTGGCGAGCGAAAGTTAGCCAGTCTATTTGACAACTATCAGTCGACTCTGTTCAACGACAACACACGTGCCGTACTCGTCTCTACCAACCACTGACTGAACCCTACCCTCCACGTGCCCCAGACTGGCACCCAGACAACACACGTCCCGTACTCGTCTCTACCAACCACTGACTGAACCCTACCCTCCACGTGCCCCAGACCGGCACCCAGACAACACACGTCCCGTACTCGTCTCTACCAACCACTGACTGGACCCCACCCTCCACGTGCCCCAGACCGGCGCCCAGTCGCTGACCGCGCACCCCGCTCCCTCAGGCTGCTTCAACCTGGACCCGAACCGTGTGCTGGACCTGCTGCTGTCCTCGCTGGAGGCGCGCCCGGAGCGTCACGGCTTCCTGGTGCCGCTGCTGCGGCTGTACATGCCGTCCGCCGAGACGGTCAGCGAGATGGTGGGCGCGCAGTACGGCTTCTGCCAGCCGCAGCCGGGCCAGGACGAGACCGAGGCGGTGACGCCGCGCTCGCTGCACGTCATGACGGCCCTGCTGCTGCGGCACGCTGTTATCAAGCTGGAGCACATCTGGCCGTGGGTCAGTTACTAGTGACGGCGGATATGGACCGGGTGGTGGCAAGGGGCGACTTAGCTGTCCGACAGTTAAGGCAGAACGGTCCTGACTCATCACTGTAACCTGTCTCTGTTTCTTTGTTGTTTGTTGTTGTAAGTGAATGAGCAGTCAGTTGATTGGTCTGTTTTACCTTGTATTGGGTTCACGTGAATTATGTCCATAAGAATATCCATATGCCCATATAAATTGCGTAGCATATATCATTTTGGAAGTGGAAACTTCCGATGTATATTGGAGGTCGTCGAAAGCCATTTGATTTTCTATGCTGATTTCACTCTAATTTCTAACTCTCTATTTTAGGTACTGTTCTGTGTATCCTCCCTTTGGTGACCTCCTCGTCTCTCGTCTCGCTTCTTGTTGAGTGTTTTCTCTGCCTTAACACGTAGTGTCGTCTCGTCTGGCTGCCGGCTGGCCACTTCCCCTCTCACTTTGTGCCTGTATGCCGCGCTCAGCTGCTACCTGCCGACTCTGCGATCGAGGCGCAGCACCGCCGCCAGATGGCCGCCGCCGCCGAGTACCAGCGGCGCACCTTCGTCGTCTCCACCAAGGACAAGGACAAGGAGGACGCGCCCTGGGACGAGCTGCCGCCGTTCACGGTCAGTATTCAGTGTATTTGCAATCAAGCTACAACAGACAACTGAATTCAGATCAGCCCGCACACATATATTGGACATAGCTAGACTATAAAGTGTATGAGATTAGAGATGCCCCTGTCTTTGCGATAAGCTGGGCCTGTTCAGTGTTCAAGTCGGCTGGACGTTCAGCGCTGGTCGGCTGCAGCTGAGATGGCTGGATATCAGTAAGCATTGCCAGGTGTCTGCTGGAGCTGACTGTCTGTGTTGACGGCGGCCGGCCTGTGGTGGCGCTGAGTCAGAGCCAGAAGCTGGGCCTGTGTGAGGCGGCGCTGGTCGGCTGCAGCTGAGATGGCTGGATATCAGTAAGCATTGCCAGGTGTCTGCTGGAGCTGACTGTCTGTGTTGACGGCGGCCGGCCTGTGGTGGCGCTGAGTCAGAGCCAGAAGCTGGGCCTGTGTGAGGCGGCGCTGGTCGGCTGCAGCTGAGATGGCTGGATATCAGTAAGCATTGCCAGGTGTCTGCTGGAGCTGACTGTCTGTGTTGACGGCGGCCGGCCTGTGGTGGCGCTGAGTCAGAGCCAGAAGCTGGGCCTGTGTGAGGCGGCGCTGGTCGGCTGCAGCTGAGATGGCTGGATATCAGTAAGCATTGCCAGGTGTCTGCTGGAGCTGACTGTCTGTGTTGACGGCGGCCGGCCTGGGGTGGCGCTGAGTCAGAGCCAGAAGCTGGGCCTGTGTGAGGCGGCGCTGGTCGGCTGCAGCTGAGATGGCTGGATATCAGTAAGCATTGCCAGGTGTCTGCTGGAGCTGACTGTCTGTGTTGACCGCGGCCGGCCTGTGGTGGCACTGTTCCAGCCGCTGAGTCAGAGCCAGAAGCTGGGTCTGTGTGAGGCGGCGCTGTCGATCGGCGACTGGCCGACGGCGCAGGAGATCATGGCGCGGTTCCCGGACTTCTGCCTGATGGTGCACCCGGAGCTGGCGGCCGCCGCCTGTCGTCTGCTGGCCATCCGGCTGGAGCCCATCTACAGACGGTACGCTGAAACTGGCGGCAGACACACCGTCACACTGTCACACTGACATACTGACATACTGTCACACTGACATATTGTCACACTGACATACTGGCACACTGACATACTGTCACACCGTCACACTGTCACACTGTCACACTGACATAATGTCACACTGACATACTGACATACTGTCACACTGACATACTGGCACACTGTCACACTGACATACTGACATACTGTCACACTGACACACTGTCACACTGACATACTGTCACACTGGCATACTGTCATACTGCCACACTGTCACACTGACATACTGTCACACTGACATACTGTCACACTGACATACTGTCACACTGTCACACTGACATACTGTCACACTGTCACACTGTCACATTGGCATACTGTCACACTGACATACTGTCACACTGCCATACTGTCACACTGTCATACTGTCACACTGACATACGGTCACACTGGCACTGTCACACTGCCATAATGTCATACTGGCATACTGTCACACTGTCACACTGACATACTGTCACCGTCACACTGACATACTGTCACCGTCACACTGACATACTGTCACACTGACATACTGTCACACTGACATACTGTCACTGACATACTGTCACACTGACATAATGTCATACTGACATACTGTCACACTGACATACTGTCACACTGTCATACTGTCACACTGACATACTGTCACACTGTCATACTGTTACACTGTCACACTGACATACTGTCACACTGACATACTGTCACACTGACATACTGTCACACTGACATACTGTCACACTGACATACTGTCACACTGACATACTGTCACACTGACATACTGTCACACTGACATACTGTCACACTGACATACTGTCACACTGACATACTGCCACACTGACATACTGTCACACTGACATACTGTCACACTGACATACTGTCACACTGACATAATATCACACTGTCATACTGTCACACTGACATACTGTCACACTGACATACTGTCACACTGACATAATGTCACACTGACATACTGTCACACTGACATACTGTCACACTGACATACTGTCACACTGACATACTGTCACACTGACATACTGTCACACTGTCACACTGACATACTGTCACACTGACATACTGTCACACTGACATACTGTCACACTGACATACTGTCACACTGACATACTGTCACACTGACATACTGTCACACTGCCATACTGTCACACTGACATACTGTCACACTGACATACTGTCACACTGACATACTGTCACACTGACATACTGTCACACTGTCACACTGTCATACTGGTACACTGTCATACTGGCACACTGTCATACTGTCACACTGTCATACTGACATATTGTCACACTGACATATTGTCACACTGACATACTGTCACACTGGCATACTGTCACACTGACATACTGTCACACTGACATACTGTCACACTGACATACTGGCACACTGTCACACTGACATAATGTCATACTGACATACTGTCACACTGACATACTGTCACACTGACATACTGTCACACTGGCATACTGTCACACTGACATACTGTCACACTGACATACTGGCACACTGACATACTGGCACACTGACATACTGTCACACTGACATACTGTCACACTGACATAATGTCACACTGTCATATTGTCACACTGTCACACTGTCACACTGTCACACTGACACACTGTCACACTGACATACTGTCACACTGTCACACTGACATACTGCCATACTGTCACACTGTCACACTGACATCTTGTCACACTGACATACTGTCACACTGACATACTGTCACACTGTCACACTGACAATGTCATACTGTCACACTGTCACACTGACATCTTGTCACACTGACATCTTGTCACACTGACATCTTGTCACACTGACATACTGCCACACTGACATACTGTCACACTGACATACTGTCACACTGGCATACTGCCATAATGTCACACTGACATACTGTCATACTGTCATACTGTCACACTGACATACTGTCATACTGGCATACTGTCACACTGATATACTGTCACACTGACATACTGTCACACTGACATACTGTCATACTGACATACTCTCACACTGATATACTGTCACACTGACATACTGTCACACTGACATACTGTCATACTGACATACTGACATACTGTCACACTGACATACTGTCACACTGACATACTGTCACACTGTCACACTGACATACTGCCATACTGTCACACTGTCACACTGACACTGTCACACTGACACTGTCACACTGACATACTGTCACACTGACATACTGTCACACTGACATACTGTCACACTGTCACCCTGACATACTGTCACCCTGATGTACTGTCACACTGACGTACTGTCACACTGACGTACTGTCACACTGTCATAATGTCACACTGACATACTGTCACACCGTCACACTGTCATACTGTCATACTGTCACACTGTCACACTGACATACTGTCACACTGACATACTGTCACACTGACATACTGTCACACTGACATACTGTCACACTGGCATACTGACATACTGTCACACTGTCACACTGACATCTTGTCACACTGACATACTGTCACACTGACATACTGTCACACTGACATACTGTCACACTGACATACTGCCATACTGTCACACTGTCACACTGTCACACTGACATACTGTCACACTGATGTACTGTCACACTGTCACACTGACATACTGTCACACTGACATACTGTCACACTGACATACTGTCACACTGTCACACTGTCACACTGACATACTGTCACACTGACATACTGACATACTGTCATAGTCATACTGTCACACTGTCACACTGACATACTGTCACACTGTCACACTGACATACTGACATACTGTCACACTCACTGTCACACTGTCACTAACATACTGACATACTGTCACACTGTCACACTGACATACTGTCACACTGACATACTGTCACACTCACACTGACATACTGTCATAATGTCACACTGACATACTGTCACACTGTCACACTGACATACTGTCACACTGTCACACCGTCACACTGTCATAATGTCATACTGTCATACTGACATACTGTCACACTGTCACACTGTCACACTGTCACACTCACACTGTCACACTGTCACACTGTCACACTGTCACACTGTCACACTGTCACACTGTCACACTGTCATACTGTCACACTGTCACACTGACATACTGTCACACTGTCACACTGTCACACTGTCACACTCACACTGTCATACTGCCAGTGTGAAATTTTTGGGAATATTACCTGGAAAATCACAGGTAATGAAAAGGTCTGATTTGTCATCCTTGATACCATTTTTCATCCTTGACTGTAGGAAATGACTTTCAACTATAGTCAAAAATCTAAGCTTATTTGTGTTATATTCCGCCAACACATAATCAAAATATCAGTGAAGTGAATACATATTGATCAATTGAAATGGTCAACACTATTCTGCAATACGAGTATACTAGTATACAAGAATAAGGAATTTGCTTTTATGGCTTGTATATTTTCAACACAAAACTAAGGTACAACTACAGTAATTTAAATATCTAAGAAAGAGGAATGAAGACGTGCCCAAGCTGTTACACAAACACGCTGTGAGCCTGGGCAACAATTTTCTTAGCGCAAGAAACGTCACATGAACAGCTTCTTTGCCTCATCCAGCTTCTTTGCCTGATGAACAGCTTCTTTGCCTTTGATTATGGTATCCCTTATCAGGGATACCATAAAACATTACTTAGAAAAGAAAGGAATTATCGCTAATTATTGCTTAACATTGTATATATATTTTTGTTCCCTAAAAATTTAATTCATAATTGTATTATGTCTACACATTTACACACATATCAGGCGAAGACAAGAGCCCAGATACAGGATGAAATTCAGGATGAATTGGGATGAAATTGGGATGAAGTTGACCAGGCTAATGATTCAATTTCCAGGTAAACGCGGGGATTTCTCACGGATTAACGAAAGTTAAATGGCAGATTCTGAATGCAGGATCGGATAGCCTGATTCATCCTCCAGACATTGCATGCTTATTTTCCTTTTATGAGTCTTATATGTATTAAATGAGGGTTGTTTTCCACAAGGTGTCTGACTATGAAATATGTCTAATACAGGTAAGAAATAAATGCCTCTCGTCGGGATGGCTGAGGCATATTTACCTAAAACCAACATGTTTTCTGAAAAGTGATCGTTAATCTTTCCTAATAAGTGGTCAAAGTAATTTATTATATGGTATAACATACCCGAATATCTCCTTTGTAAATTCCCGAAAAAAATCATCATTTGAATGGTGTCCAGGCTACAACATGGACGCCGAATATTTGGTTTGTTTGCGAAAGATAGACTGTAATATTTTTATGGATGACGAGGGAGTTCAAGCTACGTCATCTGGTATGATTATTACATGATCTGTTGCACAGAAGACTAGCAATAGCCCCTCAAAGTTACCCTCATTTTCGGGATGAAAGTTCCGTGGGAGACTGCCGTGAATCAAATGTTTTAGCAGCACCGACTCTTTTGACTCTTGAAACGATGAATCGGACGCAACAAATCGCGCAGCGTATTCACGGTATATACCAATACTAGCGCATATTTGGAACTGGAACACTTCGTAATCTTGATTTAACGCCTGATTCCTACGGCGTACAGGGTGAAAATTGCATTGCACAAGACACCGGCCGCATCCGCGGCTCGGATCACATCCCGTTTCTCCGCGCGGAGGCGCCCCGAGTCAAATAGCGCAGTCGGTAGTGTATCGAACTTTTGATATAGGTGACGTTGCTTGATGCGGAGTTCGAATCTCTTCAAGGATTTTTTTTCCAAATTATTTCGCGGCTTACTATTGCGTGTTGCACGATTATTTTGGTATGCCACGATTGCCCTGAACATTCTCGGAATGCAAATTGTACTCTTCCCGTGGGCCGGAGCTGTGTGCGCCTGGACCCCTCCTGCGTGGCTCGGACCTACGGGGGCCTGGACCTCCTGCTTGGGCCCAGACCCCTCCTGTGTGGGCCCCGACCTGCGTGGGCCTGAACCTCCTGAGTGGGCCCAGACTCGTTCTGCGTGGGCCTGGTCCTCCTGCGTGGGCCCGAACCCCTCTTGCGTGGGCCCGGACCTCCTACTGTGGCCCGGACCCCTCCTGTGTGGACCCGAACCTGCGTGGGCCCGAAACCCTCTTGCGCGGGACAGGACTTGCGTGGGCCCGAAACAATCTTGCGTGGGCCCGGACCTGCGTGGGCCGGACCCCTCTTGCGTGAAGCCGGACCTGCCCGGGTCTCCTGCGTGGGCCCGAAACCCTCTTGCGTGGGCCCGAAACCCTCCTGCGTGGGACCGCACCTACGTGGGCCCGGACCTGCGTGGGCCCGAACCCCTCCTGCGTGGACCCGGACCTGCGTGGGCCCGAAACCCTCTTGCGTGGTCCCGGACCTCCTACTTGGGCCCGGATCCCTCCTGTTTGGGCAGGAGGGGTATAAATCCCCGAGTTTGACATTGTTCAGAGTGTGTTAATGTTTATCAAACTGTACCTAGGTAACCGTGTTAGTTTGGATGCCTACCAGAAGTCTCTTTCAGCACCGAGGGACCTCCTTTTAGGCCCCCTCCGGGGGCCCAAGCGGGTCGGCCCAAAAGGGTCCTTTGAGGGCATAGGGGGATCCTAGGATCCCTAGGATCCCCCTTGGCTACGCCCCTGATTCTAGGTATTATTTGGTAAAAACCAAGACAAAAATGTTAGTGCAACAGTGAGCCACTCGGGCCCTTCGTAGTTGCACGTCCGTGATGATTATCGCGTGATTTGGAATGTAAACTTGCAATAGCCATTAAGTCGTCAACTCAAAAACAACTAATAGCTGGAAAGTAAATATATACCTAGGAAAACAAATATAACCGAACCTAACCTAACCAACCATGACATACATAACCAAACTGAATCTGTGTTTGCCACTTATATGCCAGTTTCAAGTCTCTGTCTACTGCAAGTCTCCATGCTTCAAGCATGCTTATTACTTTTAGACACAGCTTGGGCTTATAATTATTAAATTAAATATGCATTTTTGTTAAATATCTTTCTTTAAATACATCAAATATTTCAAGACAAATAATATCGGTGTGACCTTAAACAAGATTCCCGGACTCCACATTTGTGTGGACAAAACATCACAATTCACAGCACTATGCCTATTGCCTAGCTTCAACGCAATTTAATGTCTAGACGAATATATGCATACTTATTGGAGGTTTACCTAGGAGCCTATACTGATCACAAGCTTAAATTTAGAACAGTTTACATGCAGAAGTTTGCATACAGGACCTACAGGACCTGCTTATGGCAAATATCCATGCTTTGCCATGCTCCATGTCTCAAAATTGACCTAAGTGAGAACTTCTCGGAAAGTTTGAAACTTTTAAGGTGCCATGAATACTGGCCCCATTGTAGGTGTCAGACGTCAGTTAAAGGGAGATAATGACCTTTTTCCACAAAAATGGAGTTAGCACCTGAAATCGATAGACGAGACCAAAATATATTGTAAATTCATCACATTTTGCATATAACAATTCCTACCGCGAGATATTTCAATTCATAGTTGATAAGCGCTCCACGCTTATAATCAGCAAGCACTCGGTAACGACATCAGTAAATTAGCCTCCCTACGCATTGTTATTTATCATGAAGGTATGCAATATGTTTCCTGCATTCTATCTTTTGCGAATATGTGCCAAACTTTTATGAACAATCAACAATCATTTGAAAAAGTGCATTGAAATCGGCAGTTTAGGTTGGCCCCCCATGGCAACCTATTTAGTGTCGGCGATTTGTTTATAAGTGCCCATTCAACAACGTTGAACAGATTGACACAAAAGCGCCAGATGTTGCGCTTTCCAATAGTGTAGGGAAAATACCGATCATAAATTTTCCCAAACTTCCAACTTTGAATTAGGGAATAATTGTATTTAATTCTTAAATTTAGATCACATCATTTTAATACCATAACGGTAGCCAAAGAAAGTGTTGCTAACAAAATCAAAAGGTCATTATCTCCCTTTAAGGAATCATCATCCTGCATAGCTGCAGTAAAATTGTGAGCTATATAATAAGCTTTACATATTTTTAGGTCGCAGCACTCAGGTTCGTACTTAGGTTCAACTGCCTCATAAATCATCATTGTGTTCAGAGGTCAGCATATTTTTTCATCACTGACTGCTGAAAACCATAAATTTTTTCATCAGCACAGTTAACTGTAAAATAAAAATTTAACACTACTGCCATACTGTCACACTGTCACACTGACATACTGTCACACTGTCACACTGTCACACTGTCACACTGTCACACTGTCACACTGTCACACCGTCACACTGTCACACTGACTTCTTGTCACACTGACATCTTGTCACACTGACATCTTGTCACACTGACATACTGACATACTGTCACACTGACATACTGTCACACTGACCTACTGTCACACTGTCACACTGACACTGTCACACTGACACACTGTCACACCGTCACACTGTCACACAGTCACACCATCTTATCATACCGTCACGCTGCCATGTTGCAAACCTGGTTTGTTGGCACAAAATGGATACCGTAGCCCACGCGTCCTTCAACACGTCATAGCCCACTATAATCTTGGTTTGCATTACTCCATGTGGCTTACTGTGTCGCCCTGTTCCGTACACTACTGCTGATTGCTGACTGAACACTACTACACTACAGCTGGCCATTTGTAATATCCTGGCTGTTCAGGTTCAGCTGCTGTGTGTTACCTCGCGTCGCTGTATAATTCAGGTGCTGACCTCCCGCCCCGTGTTCAGGTTCAGCTGCTGTGTGTTACCTCGCGTCGCTGTATAAT
The DNA here is from genome assembly GCA_036785665.1 of Chirona hameri. NCBI lineage: Eukaryota > Metazoa > Arthropoda > Thecostraca > Balanomorpha > Balanidae > Chirona > Chirona hameri. Next base: position 45,495 of record JAXIVJ010001834.1, read on the forward strand.
TCAGGTGCTGACCTCCCGCCCCGTGTTCAGGTTCAGCTGCTGTGTGTTACCTCGCGTCGCTGTATAATTCAGGTGCTGACCTCCCCGCCCCGTGTTCAGGTTCAGCTGCTGTGTGTTACCTCGCGTCGCTGTATAATTCAGGTGCTGACCTCCCCGCCCCGTGTTCAGGTTCAGCTGCTGTGTGTTACCTCGCGTCGCTGTATAATTCAGGTGCTGACCTCCCCGCCCCGTGTTCAGGTTCAGCTGCTGTGTGTTACCTCGCGTCGCTGTATAATTCAGGTGCTGACCTCCCCGCCCCGTGTTCAGGTTCAGCTGCTGTGTGTTACCTCGCGTCGCTGTATAATTCAGGTGCTGACCTCCCGCCCCGTGTTCAGGTTCAGCTGCTGTGTGTTACCTCGCGTCGCTGTATAATTCAGGTGCTGACCTCCCCGCCCCGTGTTCAGGTTCAGCTGCTGTGTGTTACCTCGCGTCGCTGTATAATTCAGGTGCTGACCTCCCGCCCCGTGTTCAGGTTCAGCTGCTGTGTGTTACCTCGCGTCGCTGTATAATTCAGGTGCTGACCTCCCCGCCCCGTGTTCAGGTTCAGCTGCTGTGTGTTACCTCGCGTCGCTGTATAATTCAGGTGCTGACCTCCCCGCCCCGTGTTCAGGTTCAGCTGCTGTGTGTTACCTCGCGTCGCTGTATAATTCAGGTGCTGACCTCCCGCCCCGTGTTCAGGTTCAGCTGCTGTGTGTTACCTCGCGTCGCTGTATAATTCAGGTGCTGACCTCCCCGCCCCGTGTTCAGGTTCAGCTGCTGTGTGTTACCTCGCGTCGCTGTATAATTCAGGTGCTGACCTCCCGCCCCGTGTTCAGGTTCAGCTGCTGTGTGTTACCTCGCGTCGCTGTATAATTCAGGTGCTGACCTCCCGCCCCGTGTTCAGGTTCAGCTGCTGTGTGTTACCTCGCGTCGCTGTACAATTCAGGTGCTGACCTCCCGCCCCGTGTTCAGGTTCAGCTGCTGTGTGTTACCTCGCGTCGCTGTATAATTCAGGTGCTGACCTCCCGCCCCGTGTTCAGGTTCAGCTGCTGTGTGTTACCTCGCGTCGCTGTATAATTCAGGTGCTGACCTCCCCGCCCCGTGTTCAGGTTCAGCTGCTGTGTGTTACCTCGCGTCGCTGTACAATTCAGGTGCTGACCTCCCCGCCCCGTGTTCAGGTTCAGCGGCCTGACGGCGGCGCTGCAGCCGGCGCCGGTGCCGCTGCCGCCGCTGGTGGAGAGGCGGCCCGACAGCGAGCTGACGGCCGTCCGCTCCGAGGTGGCGCCGCTTCTCTCCGTCATCGGACCGTACCTGTCCACAGACGTGACGCTCGTGTACCGCGTGCTGCGCGTGTCGCGCACAGCCAACCAGCTGGTCAGTCGGGGTGGGGTGGAGACGGAGAGCGCCCGGTCTGGCCGGTTAGGGTCGGGGGTCGTATATAGGGTCGTGGGCTGTAGTTAGGGGTAGGAGTCGCGCGGGGATGATGGTTAAATCTTGGAAATGTGCTGGTTATTGTGATGTGGCTTTGCTCGCTGGTTCCGTGGTGTTGGTTTGCTCGCTGGTTCCGTGGTGTTGGTTTGCTCGCTGGTTCCGTGGTGTTGGTTTGCTCGCTGGTTCCGTGGTGTTGGTTTGCTCGCTGGTTCCGTGGTGTTGGTTTGCTCGCTGGTTCCGTGGTGTTGGTTTGCTCGCTGGTTCCGTGGTGTTGGTTTGCTCGCTGGTTCCGTGGTGTTGCTTTGCTCGCTGGTTCCGTGGTGTGAATGGGATCACTAAAATATGAGCGGTATGTCGGATTACGTGCACAGTTACGGCTTTACATAGCTGTAGGATATAGGATGGTGACGTGGTGCTGCTGCTGTGACCGTGTCGTGCTGCGCTCCGTCTGAAGCAGCAGGACCCGGACGTGTGACCCCCCACCGGTGCCGGCTGTGACCGTGTCGTACTGCGCTCCACAGCGGCTGAAGCAGCAGGACCCGGACGTGTGACCCCCACCGGTACCGGCTGTGACCGTGTCGTGCTGCGCTCCACAGCGGCTGAAGCAGAAGGACCCGGACGTGTGACCTCCCACCGGTACCGGCTGTGACCGTGTCGTGCTGCGATCCACAGCGGCTGAAGCAGCCGGACCCGGACGCGCCGGAGACGCGGGAGGCTTACCTCTTCTATGACGTGCTGACCATGCTGGAGGAGGCGGTGCTGCCCTGCCTGTTGCTGCTGGAGGCCAACTGCTGCCTCGCAGAGGAGATCTGGACCGTGCTCGCTTACTACCCATACCAGCACAGGTACAGATTATACCCCAACACAGAGTATACCCCAACACAGATTATACACCAACACAGATTATACCCCTGCCAGCGCTGCAGGTACATACACAACACAGTTTATACCCCTGCCAGCGCTGCAGGTACATACACAACACAGATTATACCCCTGTCAGCGCTGCGGGTGCACGCACAGACTATACCCTAACCAGCACAGAATATTCGCTGACTCTAAACCTACGCTACTTACGCAAGCACTGTACCCATTGGTTTACCATCATACACATCGGTAGTCGGTACTCTGCCCGCCCAGTCGGCAGAGTCTCCGCAGGATGTATTTAGGTGTTGGGTAGGAAAACGAGAAAACAAATGGTCAAACAATTCGTTGCTGCATTTTTTCAAGTATCTAAAGATGATTCACTCTATTGAACAAGTGATGTCTGCAAAGTGGCCACCAGAATTAGCCCAAAAGCTGCCTAAACCCCATATAAAATGCAACTATAATATCATATGATTCCAACATGCGTCCATAATATGGCAACTCCCAGATATGCTGTTGATTTATGGTGACGTTGATTGATGGTGTTGAGTGCAGTGTTGATTGATGTGATTGATGTGACGTGCCATGCCGTGGTGTTGATTGATGTGATTGATGTGACGTGCCGTGCCGTGGTGTTGATTGATGTGATTGATGTGACGTGCCGTGCCGTGGTGTTGATTGATGTGATTGATGTGACGTGCTGTGCCGTGGTGTTGATTGATGTGATTGATGTGACGTGCCGTGCCATGCCGTGGTGTTGATTGATGTGATTGATGTGACGTGCCGTGCCGTGGTGTTGATTGATGTGATTGATGTGACGTGCCGTGCCGTGGTGTTGATTGATGTGATTGATGTGACGTGCCGTGCCGTGGTGTTGATTGATGTGATTGATGTGACGTGCCGTGTCGTAGTGTTGATTGATGTGATTGATGTGACGTGCCGTGCCGTGGTGTTGATTGATGTGATTGATGTGACGTGCCGTGCCGTGGTGTTGATTGATGTGATTGATGTGACGTGCCGTGCCGTGGTGTTGATTGATGTGATTGATGTGACGTGCCGTGCCGTGGTGTTGATTGATGTGATTGATGTGACGTGCCGTGCCGTGGTGTTGATTGATGTGATTGATGTGACGTGCCGTGCCGTGGTGTTGATTGATGTGATTGATGTGACGTGCCGTGCCGTGGTGTTGATTGATGTGATTGATGTGACGTACCGTGCCGTGGTGTTGATTGATGTGATTGATGTGACGTGCCGTGCCGTGGTGTTGATTGATGTGATTGATGTGACGTGCCGTGCCGTGGTGTTGATTGATGTGACGTGCCGTGCCATGCCGTGGTGTTGATTGATGTGACGTGCCGTGCCATGCCGTGGTGTTGATTGATGTGACGTGCCGTGCCGTGGTGTTGATTGATGTGACGTGCCGTGCCATGCCGTGGTGTTGATTGATGTGATTGATGTGACGTGCCGTGCCGTGCCGTGGTGTTGATTGATGTGACGTGCCGTGCCATGCCGTGGTGTTGATTGATGTGACGTGCCGTGCCATGCCGTGGTGTTGATTGATGTGACGTGCCGTGCCATGCCGTGGTGTTGATTGATGTGCCGTGCCGTGCCGTGCCGTGCCGTGCCGTGCCGTGCCGTGCCGTGCCGTGCCGTGCCGTGGTGTTGATTGATGTGACGTGCCGGTTGACAGGTACCGTCTGTACGGGACGTGGAAGAACGACAGCCACAACCAGCACCCGCAGCTGATCAGGAAGCGGGCAGACCTGATCAAGATGTCCAAGTCGCTGATGAAGCGCATCAGCAAGGAGAACGTCAAGCCGCTCGGCAGGCTCATGGGCAAGCTGACGCACAACGCGCCCGGATACATGTTCGAATACGTGAGTCCCGCCAGCTTTGTGCATAGTTCTCAAGCTTGTGGCCATTTATGCTGGCTGGATTGTAGAGTTTGGTCTGGTGTGAACATGATGACGTGATGCGAGAGCATATTTTTGTTTCCCTTACGTCTGTGAAAATTTGATGTAGGAAGTTAGGACTTTCAAATAAGTTTTGCAGTCATCGCGCTAAATTTTCATCGAAGACACTTTTCTCGGAGACAGGGCGTTCCGGGATCGAACGATGTTCGGTGAGACAATATTTTTCCTCTGATTTAATTTGGCAGCTTTTCTTTGTACCTTCAAGTGCATATGCAAGACAATAATCGCTTGTCTCGGATTGAATTGGCTGATCGTTGGGCGTATTGTACCGATGATCACCTGTTGGTGGATTTTCTTGCCGCGTTACCTCCGCCGTGTCTCGCAGATGCTGGGTCAGATTCAGATCTACGACAACCTGATCGGCCCGATGGTCGACTCGCTGAAGTACATCACCAACCTGTCGTACGACGTGCTGGGCTACTGCATCATCGAGGCGCTGGCCAACCCCGAGAAGGACCGCACCAAACACGACGGTAGGCTGACGGACCATCTGACGGACCATCTGACGGACCAGGACCGGACCGGATGGCTCGCGGAGACGGGCGGACAGTCCCGTATAGGGTGGGTGGCATCAGGGCGTCAACGTGATTCGGCTCACCGTCAAGCTGCCAAGTATTGGGAAAGGTGACACTGCATCGTCGGGGTTGGTGATTCATTAAGTCGAAACTCGCACCAATAGTATCGTGAGTTGTTTTGTATAATATGAGCCCATGCAGATATTTGTCATTGGTCCGTCTCGCTATTCGCTGTTGGTGTTATTCTGTATTTGTGGGCTGTTAGAGAAGTGGCGAGACGGTATTATTGCTGTGGTCGGTTTTTGCCGTGTACGTGTTTCGCCTGCGTTCTCGGATATCCGGCGGCTAGCTTGGTATCGTCTGCAGCCTGTCTCGCAGGGAGCTGAGCTCGGCCCGTCTGCGCTCGCAGGTACCTCGCTGTCGCTGTGGCTGACGTCTCTGGCCAACTTCTGCGGCTTCATGTTCAAGAAGTACAACCTGGATCTCACCGGTCTGATGCAGTACGTCGCCAATCAGCTCAAGTCCATGAAGAGGTCAGTCGAACGCGCACACGTGTTACTTGTAGAGGTCGGGCGTGCTTGAAACACGATGATACATTGGTCAAGTGGTTTATATTGCTGTCACTTTCCTTATTGCTCGTATTTCTCAAGGAGTTCAAGGGTGTGTTCATGCAGGGTATTATTTAGGAGTTGAAGGGTGTGTTCATGCAGGGTATTATTTAGGAGTTCAAGGGTGTGTTCATGCAGGGTATTATTTATGAGTTCAGCGTGTGTTCATGCAGGGTATTATTTGGGAGTTTAAGGGTGTGCCCATGCAGGGTATTATTTAGGAGTTCAAGGGTGTGTTCATGCAGGGTATTATTTAGGAGTTCAAGGGTGTGTCCATGCAGGGTACTATTTTTGTGCAAAACCAAAATAACTTCACCGGACAGGTATGTCGCGTGTGGTTTCTTGTCTGAAACACTCTGGCCGATATCGACCTTCCTGTAGTCTGTCTCGCTGTTTTTGGAGCGTGTGTGATGTGTCAGCGTGCGCTCGAAGTTGGGTGACGGGTCCTGAGTCTGGTGAACTTGCCTCTCTTTAGTCTGGACCTGCTGATCCTGCGGGAGGTGGTGCAGAAGATGGCCGGCGTGGAGGCGGTGGAGGACATGACGGAGGAGCAGCTGTCTGCCATGGCTGGAGGGGAGCTTCTCAGAGCCGAGGTTAGAGCCGCCCGCCGACTGATGGAGCATTGCACTGACATGGGAACTCAGAGACGGGCCGACCGAGACGTCTGATGGTACATGGGAACTCAGAGACGGGCCGACCGAGACGTCGGATGGTACATGGGAACTCAGAGACGGGCCGACCGAGACGTCTGATGGTACATGGGAACTCAGAGACGGGCCGACCGAGACGTCTGATGGTACATGGGAACTCAGAGACGGGCCGACCGAGACGTCTGATGGTACATGGGAACTCAGAGACGGGCCGACCGAGACGGTGGCGGCCGACAGTGGCAATCACTGTTCTGCATTGGCTTTCTGTTAGATGTCAGTTCGTGTCTCAGTCTTGGTTTATCGTGGCTTTGTTGAAAAGCCCTGGCATTATTTAGAAATGCAACAATTATGAGGATATATACCACGCAACAGAGATCCAGCATTCCTACCGTCTATTCCCGTATCAGTGTCGAATTTTGTTGTTGACAATGTACATCGACATACGGCTGGCACCTTAAGTTCTGCCTGCCATACCCACACCTGCCCCAGCCATGCCCCTGGCCGGCTCTGCGCTAACCACGACTCTCTCCGTGTCGAAAGGCGGGCTTCTTCAACCAGGTGCGTAACACGAAGAAGTCGTCCCAGCGTCTCAAGGACAGTCTGATCGAGAACGGCCTCATGTTGCCGATGGTGCTGCTGATGGCGCAGCAGCGGCACTGCGTCGTCTTCAAGGAGACTGAGGGCTCACACCTGAAGCTGGTCGGCAAGCTGTACGATCAGGTACGGTGACTGAATGAGGCTGCCGCTGGCGAGACGGAGCGACTCGGCAGAAGGGGGATCAGAGGATCTAGATTGTGTTGGGACCATTGTATTCGGCTGGATCTTAGGTGCGACACTGTGTTATGACAGAACGTTGAATACTTCAAATGAACTACAGATAGGAATATATTTCAGATTGACCCCTTGTGTAATATTTTGAATAGCTACGGCATTGCTTCGCCGGCGTCATTGACACCTGTGCCGCCCTGTCCTGTGACGCCCGTTCTCCCGCGCCCGGCCGTCATCTGGTTCCTGTCTCTCGCCCGCTCTTGACCTCTCGTCTCGGCGTTGTGTCGCCCACTCCTGACCTCTCGTCTCGGCGTTGTGTCGCCCGGTCCTGACCTCTCGTCTCGGTGTTGTGTCGCCCACTCCTGACCTCTCGTCTCGGCGTTGTGTCGCCCGGTCCTGACCTCTCGTCTCGGTGTTGTGTCGCCCACTCCTGACCTCTCGTCTCGGTGTTGTGTCGCCCACTCCTGACCTCTCGTCTCGGCGTTGTGTCGCCCACTCCTGACCTCTCGTCTCGGTGTTGTGTCGCCCACTCCTGACCTCTCGTCTCGGCGTTGTGTCGCCCACTCCTGACCTCTCGTCTCGGTGTTGTGTCGCCCACTCCTGACCTCTCGTCTCGGCGTTGTGTCGCCCGGTCCTGACCTCTCGTCTCGGTGTTGTGTCGCCCACTCCTGACCTCTCGTCTCGGTGTTGTGTCGCCCACTCCTGACTTCTCGTCTCGGTGTTGTGTCGGCCGCTCCTGACCTCTCGTCTCGGCGTTGTGTCGCCCACTCCTGACCTCTCGTCTCGGTGTTGTGTCGCCCACTCCTGACCTCTCGTCTCGGCGTTGTGTCGCCCACTCCTGACCTCTCGTCTCGATGTTGTGTCGCCCACTCCTGACCTCTCGTCTCGGCGTTGTGTCGCCCGGTCCTGACCTCTCGTCTCGGTGTTGTGTCGCCCACTCCTGACCTCTCGTCTCGGTGTTGTGTTGCCCACTCCTGACCTCTCGTCTCGGTGTTGTGTCGGCCGCTCCTGACCTCTCGTCTCGGCGTTGTGTCGCCCACTCCTGACCTCTCGTTTCGGTGTTGTGTCGCCCACTCCTGACCTCTCGTCTCGGTGTTGTGTCGCCCACTCCTGACCTCTCGTCTCGGTGTTGTGTCGCCCACTCCTGACCTCTCGTCTCGGCGTTGTGTCGCCCGGTCCTGACCTCTCGTCTCGGTGTTGTGTCGCCCACTCCTGACCTCTCGTCTCGGTGTTGTGTCGCCCACTCCTGACCTCTCGTCTCGGTGTTGTGACGGCCGCTCCTGACCTCGCTCGCTCTTGACCTCTCGTCTCGGCGTTGTGACGCCCGCTCCTGACCTCTCGTCTCGGCGTTGTGTCGCTCGCTCCTGACCTCTCGTCTCGGCGTTGTGTCGCCCACTCCTGACCTCTCGTCTCGGTGTTGTGTCGCCCACTCCTGACCTCTCGTCTCGGTGTTGTGTCGCCCACTCCTGACCTCTCGTCCCGGCGTTGTGACGGCTTCTCCTGACCTCTCGTCTCGGCGTTGTGGCGGCCGCTCCTGACCTCTCGTCTCGGCGTTGTGTCGCTCGCTCCTGACCTCTCGTCTCGGCGTTGTGTCGCCAGTGTCAAGACACGATGGTGCAGTTCGGCATGTTCCTGTCGTCGGCGCTCAGCATCGACGACTACCGCCAGCGTCTGCCGGCCTTCGACTCCCTGCTCTCAGAGTTTCACGTCAGTCCCGACGTGGCCTTCTTCCTGGCGAGACCCATGTTCACACACGCCATCCAGGTGAGATTTTCACATGTTCACACACGCCATCCAGGTGAGATGTTCACATGTTCACACACGCCATCCAGGTGAGATGTTCACATTTGCACACACGCCATCCAGGTGAGATGTGCACATGTTCACACACGCCATCCAGGTGAGATGTTCACATGTTCACACACGCCATCCAGGTGAGATGTTCACATGTTCACACGTCATCCAGGTGATATGTTCACATGTTCACACACGCCATCCAGGTGAGATGTTCACATGTTCACACACGCCATCCAGGTAAAATGTTCACATGTCCACAAACGTCATCTTGTTGGGAGTGGCGCTGCAGTTCGTAGTATGCCCCCAGGGAGCGTGGATAGCGACTGGGTATGATTCGGTGGCATGCGAGTCGCGGAGTCCGAAAATACGAGACTGTCATGGTGTCCGTTTATCTCTTGTGTGTTCATTTTAAGCTCATCTGCCCTCCTTTTTTATTTATACAAAACAGTCGTTTGAAATAACGTTCTGTGGTAAGTTTGCTTATGACGTTTTCTTGCATTGTCGACCCATCTTACTCCACGCTGTTGAGTGAGCAGGCCACCATATCCAGTAGCCGTCCATAACCCATCTCCCCCGCCCTCCTCAGCAACGGTACGACGAGCTGCGTAAGGCCGAGAAGAACCACAAGTCGCTGTCGGTCGATCAAAAGCGCGAAAAGTACCTGCAGGCCAGCGAGCAGGTGCTGGCGCCCGTGGTGGCCGCCGTGGTGCCCGTCTTCCCGGCCAAGACCTGGGACGACATCAGCGCCGAGTTCTTCACCTCGTTCTGGTCACTGACGCTGAGTGACCTGCGCGTGCCGTCTGACAGCTACGAGAAGGAGGTGCGGCGACTGAAGCAGCAAGTCACCCAGCTGGCCGACAACAGGGAGCTGGTGAGTACGGGACGGCAGGGTACATATACAGCTATATGTATTAGGACCCTCCATAGTATGGATTGTATGGTATCCACGTCATTACACAAATGAAGTACACCAAGATAAAAGTACAAAGTACAGCATCAGATGATGATAAAAATACAGATGATAAAACAGCGTCAAAAGAGTGGCAACACAGACCGACCCCGGCTGCTGACACCGATCGCAACCATATCCCGGTATGCAGCATGCAGACGGGAGTATTCACAAGTGGGTAGGGATGGTGTGGGACGTGGGTGGGACGGGACGGCATGGGTGGAGCTGGAAGGAAGGAGGACGCGATGGGACGGGACGAGGCGGGATGGGGCGGGTCTTGTGACGGGCCGGGACCGGACCAGACCGAAAGTAGTGGTTGTGGAGTTACGTTTGACATTCTGAGTGGGATCGAGGGTCTTGCGTGGGTGGATATGTCTCGTTGTGTTCTTCCTGAAGGAGGTTTCCTCTCGAGGATTACAATTTGGGGAACAGTCGGGGTCAGTCGTGTGAGGCGGACGTACCAACTTGTGTCGTCCCAATCACTACATTGCACAAACGCTGGCGTGGCAGCCCCTCAGCCCCCCGCCCCCAAGAGCACCCCGATGACCGTGGCTCGCCTCGTGCCCTCCGCAGACGGAGAGCAAACGGAAGAAGGAGCAGGAGCGATGCCAAGTCCTGATCGACAAGCTCCATGAGGAGGAGAAGCGACAGAAGGAGCATGTCGACCGCGTGGTCGCTCGGCTAAAAAAGGTAACACGACCGACCCGGGGTCATCAGTGTCTGACATGACTGGCTGACGTGAGCAAGATCCTGGAGGAAGCTGTTCTAATTTTGTTCACAGTATTCACAGTATTCATAAATCAACTGGTACTACATACCTGTATTCCATTTTAGCATGAAGAGTTTGTTTAATGTTTTTGTCACCAGTGTCCGTATCCACAAGCGAATTGTATCTCTACCCGAGGGTAAATACCCCGAGGTAAGGGTTAACCCATATCCACAATAAAATCTACCCCTATCTCTAGTTAAGTTTGTACTCTCACTTTGGGGTAGGGATAAATAGTATTGACAGGCGGGTCAGTAATTACTCCGGTCCGGGGCAGATTAACAAGTATTGACAGGCGGGTCAGTAATTACTCCGGTCCGGGGCAGATTAACAAGTATTCACAGGCGGGTCAGTAATTACTCCGGTCCGGGGCAGATTAACAAGTATTCACAGGCGGGTCAGTAATTACTCCGGTCCGGGGCAGATTAACAAGTATTCACAGGCGGGTCAGTAATTACTCCGGTCCGGGGCAGATTGACAAGTATTCACAGGCGGGTCAGTAATTACTCCGGTCCGGGGCAGATTGACAAGTATTCACAGGCGGGTCAGTAATTACTCCGGTCCGGGGCAGATTAACAAGTATTCACAGGCGGGTCAGTAATTACTCCAGTCCGGGGCAGATTAACAAGTATTCACAGGCGGGTCAGTAATTACTCCGGTCCGGGGCAGATTAACAAGTATTGACAGGTGGGTCAGTAATTACTCCGGTCCAGGACAGATTAACAAGAATTGACAGGCGGGTCAGTAATTACTCCAGTCCGGGGCAGATTAACAAGTATTCACAGGCGGGTCAGTAATTACTCCGGTCCGGGGGAGATTAACAAGTATTCACAGGCGGGTCAGTAATTACTCCGGTCCAGAGCAGATTAACAAGTATTCACAGGCGGGTAAGTAATTACTCCGGTCCGGGGCAGATTAACAAGTATTCACAGGCGGGTCAGTAATTACTCCAGTCCGGGGCAGATTAACAAGTATTCACAGGCGGGTCAGTAATTACTCCGGTCCGGGGGAGATTAACAGTGTGGATACGGGTTAAAACTGTGGCCGCTATCTCAACCCCGAATTCTACTCGGTACCCTAAACTTTTACTCCTACCCTTAACCCGTGATTGTGAATACGGGTACAGGAAATGTAATGCAACCCTATGTAAAGTCCTCGGCTGATATGATAGGTCACTTCAAATGTTCGATAATTATTTGATATAGAATGCAGAGTTACGAACTATTAATGGTCCTTTGCCAGTGTGATGTTGCGCCGGACCAAGTGAGTGCCGACAAACTAGATATTCAAGGATTTATTTAATCTGCATGAGTCCCTTAACACGCGCTCTGGAGGGCTTCTGATAATTACACGCCCTGGAGGGGGGGGGGGATTTCGCCCCCCCTATAATCTAGAAAACCACGCAACGTAGCGACAAGCGGAAAACGACGTTAGACAGCTCGAGACAAGCTCTTTCGAAAGTATTTCATTCATTTTGTTTTCTCTCCGGTCATTATTGAGGTCACCAGAGGTCATCAAGGGTCAACTTTTAAAGTTTTAGGACTTCGCTTCGAACACTGCCAAATATCTCGGGAACTATGGTAGTTGCAGCAAACAGAAGAAGGAAAAAAACAATCGAAAGCCCTTGAAAAATGCAATCGACATAGGTGTCCTCAGATTTGAGCTCAGGTAAATAGTTTAGGCTCCAGAGGTCATTAAATGTCAAAAAGGTGATTTTTTGCAAAACTGTTTTTCGCAAATAACTTTTTACCTAATAAAGATAAAGCAATAGTTTTTACGCCATCGTGTTTGTCTCGTCAAGACGCTTCGAATCATATTCATGTTGACCGGATTACGTCAACTGAGCAATTTGACCTAAGGTCAAGGTCAAGTGGTGACCCAAGTTGGTCATGTTGCATATTGGGAGACGCGTATCCACGAGACAAACACATTGATACCATTTTCTCTTCTCTATCTTCATTATGTCGATAGTTATTGATAAAACAGTGTTGGCGGTCACGAAATTGACCTGACCTTAGGTCACCGATATTAGAAATCCGAGATATACAAATTGTTGGTATCTATGACCTTATGAAATACTGCAAGATTAAAACCGATCGGCCTAAAACTGTGGCTGTGGTACTACTGCAAACGTTTTGGAGTTGAGGTCATCACGTGACCTGGTCTGGTGACCTGACCTGAAATGACCCGAGGTCAAGAATTGTACATAATGTGAAAAGTTAATTGCTGAAAAGGTGTGCAAAAAACGGCGGCGCTGGGCGCCGCCGTTTTTGCGCTATCCTCGAAAAACTGGGGGGGGGGGGGGGGCCTCTCCAGGGCGCGTGTTAAATTGAAACAGAAATAAACTTAAACTCTGCATAATTTAAACATGCAATGTCTCTGTGTTGCTAGCATTGTTCAAAAATGGCTTAAATAAATATCCAATGTTATATTTTGTTTTGTTTCTTTTGATCACCACATGAGAATTGGGACGCCTGTGTAAATACACAAATATTTGTATTTATTTAGCTATGTTATGCCACGCACAAAATATTCGGTGATTTCGCTTTGTATTGTCGTGGCTTTTTAGTGCAAAATGCATGTATCGTGAATTTTTAGTATCTAATGCATTTGCGTGAAGCATTTTCCCTACACTTATTAGGATTATTCATCGAAAATGTTTTTAGAAAATACCGATGTTCGTAAAACTTAGCAGCGCTCAATGTCTTTCGTATCGATTAGCATTAGGATTCCTAATGCTCTTTAACATTTGCAAGTTCTCCCACATGTTCTTCCCTATTCTCCTGCTGATGTCCCAACTCTCCTGCAAACGATGGTCTTAAATATTTAATTCTACAAGCCCTAAAACACCACACATGAAGTTGATGTGCTGATATAATGCGAATATATATATTCAGCCAATGTATTGGTGCCACAACGACTTGCTACTACTTATACTTTGGGAGCAATGTCCTCTCAAAGTCGAACTCGCAAAAGTGTCCCAATTCTCCCCACTCTCCCTGATCACCAACGTTTGTCATAAAGACATTAACATTTCCATGTCATGATCCGTAGCACCAAACTTTGTCCCTGGACGATATCAGGGGAGGCTGGTGCCGCTGGTGCCGCTCGGTCGGCGTGAACACTGTGCGCGTGCCGCCGCGTGGAGTCTGTGTCACCCTGTCGACGTCCACCTCTGCCCGTCGGCCGACAGGAGAAGGACTCGTGGTTCGAGCCGCGCCAGGCCAAGTCGGCCAAGACCGAGACGATGACGCAGTTCGTGCAGATGTGCCTGTTCCCGCGCTGCGTGTTCACCTCGATGGACGCGCTCTACTGCGCCGAGTTCGTGCACACGCTGCACAGCCTGAAGACGCCCAACTTCTCCACTCTCATCTGCTACGATCGGGTGCGTACGCGCTGAGATGCCGGCTGCCATACTGTCCTCTGTCCGTACAGCGGTCAGCGCACTGCAGCTGTGTTTAATGCCGTATTGCTGCGTTTTGACTCATGCTATATGGAAGTTATGATTTCAGGAATTATTTGTCACTGCAGATAACATTCTGGAATTAGACGCTGCGTCGGCTTTTAAAACGTTCGAATTAACTGGCACCAGTTTCACTGAAGCTTTCAGACGATTACTGATCTGATCTGCTCGCGTGTCTTACCATCTATGAATTTCGACGAATTTGCTAAAACACTCTGGCAACTCGAAGGAAACATGGCAAACTTTGCAAACCTTATTTCAATCCAAACAAAAAGCAGACAGTGCTCCAACTAGGATTATAGATGTAAGTGGAGAAGCAGTAATGGATGATGCAGTTATAGCAGACAATTTACATTCCTTCTTCACCGAAATTGGTAAGAAGCTTAGCAAAACTATCCTGAGGTCTTCATTTAATCCCCTTCAGCCGCTTCCAAACATTGCAAATATAATTAACTTAAAATCCACAAATGAAGAAGAACTAGTAAATATTATTAATAGATTGAAAAATGTTGGGGCCGGGGCAGATAACATAAGTGCAGCACTGTTTAAGTTATAATTTCTAGCCATACTTAAACATGTTCATCTTTTCAACTCCTGCTTGGAATCTGGAACATTTCCATCCATCCTCAAAATAGCTGTATTCAAACCAATATTTAGAAGTGGTGAGTGTCAACTTGTAGATAACTATAGACCTATAAGTATATTACCTTTAATGTAAAACAAAACTTGAAAAACTCATATCGTCGACTCATCAGTCATTTGAATCTGAACCACATTATTCACAAGAATCAGTTTGGTTTTCAGAAAAACAAAGCCACCTACATGCCTATTCTTCTTCTGGATACCATCACAAGGCTTTTTGAGGAGGGCGAATTTGCATTGAGTTTGTATCTTGATTTAAAAAAGGCATTTGATACAGTAAACATCGACTTCCTTCTGAAAAAGCTTCATAAATATGGTGTCAGGCACAAGTCTCATACGACTATTGCATCATATTTATCAGGAAGAGCACAATGTATTCAAATCAGAAATACATTATCAGCTTATAAAGAAGTCACCATGGGTGTTCCCCAGGGGTCGATTTTGGGTCAAATTCTTTTCATCATATACATAAATGATTTTCCAAAGTTAAGCACTGATATGACTTGCTTATCATATGCTGATGACACTGCAATTGTATTTAAAAGTAAAGGTAGCACTAATCTTCAAATAACTAAATGCATTTTTACTGTGCATCAATGACTGGTTTTGTACAAACTTTTTCTCACTAAATGTCTCAAAGACATTTACCCAACATTACACAACTCGTTCCTCAGATTTCAAGCTTGATGTGAAGATGAAAGCATGCCTGTTGAAGAAAATTCTAGCATAGCATACTTGGGCGTGGTAATTGATAAAACACTTAAGTTTACAAAGCAGATTGAGTATATATCTAACATAGTAAGTAAGAACATTGGAATAATAGCAAGGGTAAGGTACTGCATAGACAAAAGAACAGCGCATACTTTGTATAATAGTCTAATTCTTCCCTATCTGAATTAGTGTTGCATGATCTGGGTTATTAACTACTAGTGGCCGGCAATGCGATCGTGGCATTGCCTTGGGGTCAAAATCGTTATTTGGTTTTGCCCCCTGGGGGGTGATTTTTTCCTCCTCGGGATCGGCGACCCCACTGGAATTGCTTCCGCTGTACCGCGCACGTGACCTGCGAGTATCAAGTCTCACCAACCGTCTGACCTGTAGAGGTGGCCACAGTTTCTTTTTAGAGTGACGGCACGTAGCACGTGCCACGTGGCACCAATCGACTCGCGACCGGTACCAGAATCTGTCCGCAGTTTTGCCGCATCGAACGGTGTCATTCGCGTCGAAATCGGCCCGGCCGTTTGGGCTCCACGTGCTAATATGCTCCGCCGGACAGACACACGGACACACGGACACAAACAAGCTCCTCCCACTTTCCAAGCGACGGCCCAGTGGAAATCTTCAAACTCTGAAAAACATGTAAACATGTAAACATGTTTTACGATTTTGAATAATTATCAGCTTGATAAGCTAGTGACTTTACAAAAGAGGGCTTTACGACTGATTGAATATGTATACCCCACCCCCCCCCCCCCCACATAGTTCAGCGCCAATCTTCAAACAATGTAACATTTGAAGTTAGCCGATATAGCAAAATCACAGATGATCATTGTGATGCAAAAGTTCATAACTAAACAGTTACCAATAGCTTTTGACAAAGTATATGAAATTCATGAAGCCAATAGTCCTCACAGACGGCAGACTAAACATTTAAAGCA
The DNA here is from genome assembly GCA_036785665.1 of Chirona hameri. Taxonomy (NCBI): domain Eukaryota; kingdom Metazoa; phylum Arthropoda; class Thecostraca; order Balanomorpha; family Balanidae; genus Chirona; species Chirona hameri. The sequence goes on from JAXIVJ010001834.1 coordinate 61,597, forward strand.
ACCATTCTCAAACCGCAATTATAGACTATTCATCACCAGTTGCCTGGGTCCTAATTTTATGGAATAATATCATAGCCCCTCAATTTCCAAACTTAAACGATACTCCAACATCGAAGACTATTATACAAAATATTGTTCACAAACATTTGGTTAATTCTTACAATATGTAAGAAGCACTTGTCAACTTGACATAGTAATAATAATATACGTGATTACAATCATACAATAATAATATTATGCATCACTTAACAAGAATAGTACAATGTTACAACTCTGGTTGTCCGCATACACATAATGTACGTACCGGTAGGTACAGAGTGGATTACCTTTCATGTTCATTGCATAACAACAATGTGAAATATTCTCGGATTTCATATTTGTCCTATATATCATAATCACCTCTCCTGTCATATAGTATCCACACACGATACATTAGCATTGCCTACTATATAATACCAGATATATTATTATATAGTATCATTAGGTGTATACCCATTCATTGGCGCTGGCTTCGGGATCCCTACTCAGCAACAAGCTACGCCTAGCTGAGTGGGGTCCACGAAGTACCAGCAAGAAATGCTTGAAAATAGACCAGAATTTATCCTCCGCCCTGTGTGACTGATATCCCCTTTACTAACACCTTGCATGCATGTGGTATCCTGGGACGTAGCTGGGGGGGGGGGGGGGGGCAGTCATTTGCTGTTTTCAGCAAAGACTACTTTCCGCCTTCTTTTATATCACCACCCAAACTACCTCTCTTCATATGCTTTGTTATGTTTCTTTCCATTTCTTAGCTGGGAGTGCCGCGATATTTTCTCTTTTGTTCTCTAGTTTTAATGTGAGGTGTCGTGCGTCGTTGGGATCGAGGTCGGGGGCACTCCTGGTCACCCATTAATGGGTGGCGGTGTATACAAAAGAAACAAAAAGGAACCAGCATGAATTGACGACCATTGTAAATTAAATCACTTCAGTCAAGATAGGGATAATTAGATCATCAAAGTCAACGCCCTGCTGCAACCATCCCGTTTGAGGTAGTTGTGTCGCCTGATTGTCTGACCATCACCGGCGTCCCCCGTCTGGCAGCTGTTCTGCAACATCACCTACACGTTCACCTCGTGCACGGAGAACGAGGCCTCTCGCTACGGCCGCTTCCTGTGCTCGCTGCTGGAGACGGTGATGCACTGGCATGGCTCGCGGGAGGTGTTCGAGCGCGAGTGCGCCTTCTTCCCCGGCTTCGTCACCAAGTTCCGTGTGTCCAACAAGCAGAACGAGCGCAGCGACCACGTCGACTACGAGAACTACCGCCACGTCTGCTTCAAGTGGTTCTACAAGATCACCAAGGTGCGGAGCGAGGCGCGGTGGGGAGGGGAGAGTGGGTGGATCTGGTTTCGCTCACATCTATATAGGTCATTGTGACATTCACCCGCAGCCTAGGTGGGGCCTGTTTCGAGATGCACACTAGGTTGCTACTTGCTACTATTTACTGGCGTCCCTCGTTTTACTCAGATTAGTCTGTATGTTGGTTTGCATATATGTTGTGGCGTCCTCAACCACAAATATTAGCCACCTTTTGTAACCGTTGCATCGCCGCGGGCCGCGGATCTATAGAGTCGCTCTCTGCCGACTACAGCACGTTGCTGCGATTAGGTTCAGTTGCACGCCAGTCAGTAAACCCGACTGATAATCCTCTGATTGGCCGGCCGACTGGTCGCCCTCTGACCGCCCTCTGACCACCCTCTGACCACCCTCTGACCACCCTCTGACCGCCGTCTGACCGCCGTCTGACCGCCGTCTGACCGCCCCAGGCGATCGTCACATGTCTGGACAGCCGCGAGTACGTGCAGATCCGGAATGCGCTCAAGATGCTCATCAAGATCCTGCCCTGCTATCCAGTGCTGAGTCACGTGGCCAACATCGTCGAGAAGAAGGTGGAGGCGGTGAGTAACTCGGATGATAGCGGTGTTAAGGGCGATACTGATGATGGTGTTGATGACTGCCGCGGTGCCCTGACCTGACCTGCCTGGCTGCCGGTCCGCCAGTGACCGCACGTGACCTGACCTGGTGGTGACCTGACCTGGTCTGTCTGGCCTGATCTGGCCTAACCGGACTCACCAGTGACCTGGCCTGCCCCACCGGTGACCTGACCTGACCTGACCTGACCTGACCTGACCTGCCCTGCCCGGCCCGGCTGCTGCCTCACCCTGCAGGTGATCCAGGCAGAGAAGAACAAGCGCCAGGACCTGGCCATCATGGCCACCAGCTACGCCGGTCTGCTGCGCGCCCGCAAACACACCTACATCCCCGAGAAGGACTTCCACACGGTGGACAAGAGCAAGGCGAGTGTCACGGCCGGTTCTGAGTGTGGGGGGAGGCTTAGTGTCACAGGGGCACTTTGTGCAGGGCTGCATGCTTGGCTAATTATTGGTTAAGTTATAAGGATCTGGATTTCCCTTCCTCCGCCCGTGCTAGTCTCTCTGACATGATTCGGTGGCCGATTTTGAGCAGCCGTTTGAAGGACTGGGTTGCTCGAAGTCCCGAATGGTGACCGAGGTGTCGAATAAGCTGTTTTAAATGTTTCGTTATCTAGAAGCGGTGGTAGCGACCAAGCGTTGCCGCACGGCGTTTACCCTGCGCCGCATCGCAGCTCCGGGTGCGGACGTTCTCCGCAGCAGCTGATGGCATAAAGCAGCACCAGGGACCGATTACAGACAATGTTACAGACTTGACCGGGGGCGTGACTGGTGGCAGGACCAGCGCCATACTGGGGTCAGTGACAGCACCAAATGATTGATGAAGGACCAGATACGGCATCTAGCCAGGCTCTGACCGCGACTGTGCTCCTTACAGAAGGCCGCCCCGGCCGCTGCCGCCACCGCTGCTGCTGCCGCCGCCGCCCCGGCACCGGCCGCCGCTGCCAAGGAGACCAAGTCGGCCAAGAGTGGGGAGTCCAGAGTCGCCGCTGCGGCCGTGGCCAACGGCGTCAAACACGGTCGGTGGCCACCAACGGACGGTCCCACGGGGCTGTGGCGCAGAGATCGCTTGTCTCTCGCTGCAGAGGGTGGGCAAACATTTGTCAAGTAATAAATGAAAGACTGGAAAATGATGACTTTGTTGTCCATCACGATTTCGTTATCCCAAGTGATGCTGTAAGAAGTGTAAGCTGATGTTGGTGTGTTGTGCGCCGGTTGGAGGCTGCTGGCGGTTCCGCTGTCATCTGCTGCCGTTTGCTGACGTCCTGTGCCGCTCCACAGAGCCGATGGACCAGGCGCCGGAGTCGGCCCCCGCTAAACAGGAGACGCCCGCCCGGTCACGTGACCCGGCCGAGAGCAGCGAACGACGAGAGAAGAGAGACAGTCGCGCTCGGGAACGGCCCAGGGAGGACGAGTGAGTGTGGTGGGCACAGTGGGCTCGGTTTGCGACCGATTTCTTGCAGGCGTTTCCGTAGTGTAGTGGTTATCACGTCCGCCTCACACGCGGAAGGTCCCCGGTTCGAGCCCGGGCGGAAACATATGTTTTCCGTCCAGCAGCAACGGCTGGTCAGTTCTCGGCCACGATTTTCCACTTGAAGTCATTGGTTTAAAGTGACTGTCACACCTTTTTGAAAGTTGTCGAATCACATTTAATTGTATGTCTACAAGTCAGGCGAGGTCAGCTGAACATGTTCGTGATTTTTTTCCCGAAATTTTTTATCTGGGAAGATATTCATTATTCAACTTTTAGTTTTAAGCAGAAAGTTGGGTTGGTGACGTCATATGATTTTTTTTATTTAAAGGAAATAGTTCACCTTCGGAAATTTTTCAGAACACGATTTTATTATATTTTTAATACAGTTTCTTTTTTTCTTTCCAAAAATGGTCCTACATCGCGCCAATTCAGGACAGAAGGTCGTAAATTATTAATGTTATGGTGTGCGTTATTGGTCTGCGCATGCTCCCATGCAGTGCTGGCACTCTCAGACGGTACGGTATATCATATATGCGCCGCATTCCTTGGCCAAAAAGTCAAATATCTTCGGCTGGAGAATCTTTTCAGCCACGAAAAGTTTCAGATAAGGATTTCTCAACACGGGCTATAAAACTGCTATTTCAGTTCAAAATCCCATGTTGAAGGTAAACTATTTCCTTTAATAACAGGGAAATCCTTTGTGCTGCCAAATGTATGGCACAATTTTTGTAGACATCTATTGCGCAGAAAAAGCGAGCCACCCGGTGTCTAGATTGGCTAGTACTATCAGCTGGAGTTGTTGCAGCAGTGGCCGCCAGGGACCGCTAGTGAGCCAGGGTGTTATGACGTTGCAAGCAAAATTTCCTTGCAACGTTATAACACCCTGGCTCACCCTGGCTCAAATGGTACCAGTTAAATATTTAACGCTAAATATTTATGTATTTATAAATCAATCAATCAATAAATATTTAGTGGTACCATTAATACCAGTTGGGTAAAGAGAGGCGACGCTGTCGGTTTAGAGGCCCTATTCAAATACACATGGGCATTATTTTTTACAGATGTCAACATCAAACTCTAATATCTTTTTGATTAGATCATTCTGGTTGTGTCAACTGCTACCTACTTAAGTTCAATGCCAAGCCATCAAAATGGCTATCTCAACTCAAATATCATGTTAAGGTGGGATAGTCCCTTTAATATATGTTGCCCTATTTCCCCTCATGTGACCAGTTGACCTCTGGCGCAGCTCTGCTTCCGAAACGGCCAGTTGACCTGTGTGTGACCTGTGACCGGCAGGGACCGCAGTCGGTCGGGCACGCCCCGCTCCGACCGGACGGCCTCCTCCAGTCGGGACCGAAAACACGACAGCAGCAGCGAGGAGCGGCGAGAGAAGAAGTCCTCCAAACGCAGCACGCCCGCCGACGAGGCCGAAACCAAGAAGGTACGCCGAAACACACGCGGTTAAACATGATTTTGTCAGGCTGAAGTTGGACTGTTTCAAGTATGTGTTTGATGTGGATTTTTATAACGTTGTCACCAGTGAACGATGAGGCATTGGGCATGGATTGAATTGCAACTGTATCATAGTGGGCGTTGATAGCTGTTTGTCTCACATACAAATATTTTGGGAGCACACCATGACCAAATACAATATGCTGCTTACGGCTCGTGAACAGTTAAATTTGTATCGCATCTCGAGTTGTTCGGCAAGATGATCTTCGTCGGTGTTCCCGGTGCTTCCTGGCCTTGACCTGTGTCCTGTTACTCCCCGTGACGTCTTGTGGCACCCTGTGACGCCCTGTGGCACCCTGTGACGCCCTGTGGCACCCTGTGACGCCCTGTGGCACCCTGTGACGCCCTGTGGCACCCTGTGACGCCCTGTGGCACCCTGTGACGCCCTGTGGCACCCTGTGACGCCCCGTGACGCCCCGTGACACCCTGTTACTCCCTGTGACGCCCAGTGACGCCCAGTGACGCCCAGTGACGCCCAGTGGCGCCCAGTGGCGCCCAGTGACGCCCAGTGACGCCCAGTGACGCCCAGTGACGCCCAGTGACGCCCAGTGACGCCCAGTGACGCCCAGTGACGCCCCGTGACGCCCCGTGACGCCCCGTGACACCCTGTTACTCCCTGTGACGCCCCGTGACACCCTGTTACTCCCTGTGACGCCCAGTGACGCCCAGTTACTCCCCGTGACACCCTGTGACGCCCTGTGACGCCCAGTGACGCCCAGTGACGCCCAGTGACGCCCAGTGACGCCCGTGACACCCTGTGGCGCCCCGTGACACCCCGTGACACCCCGTGACACCCCGTGACACCCCGGGACACCCCGTGACACCCCGGGACACCCCGTGACGCCCCGTGACGCCCCGTGACGCCCCGTGACGCCCCGTGACGCTGACGTGCCATCCGGCCAGGTGTCGCGGCGAGTGGAGCGGGAGTCGGACGAGATCCGGGTGGTGGAGGACGAGTACTTTGAGAAGCCGCGCCGGCCGCCGGCGCCGACGCCACGCACTGCGCCCGAGGTCTCTGATGTCGACAGAGGTGCGTAGAGGCTAGAGCGGACCGGTCTGGTGTAACACTGACCGACGGGGATGCCGGGTCATTTCTGAAGGGTCGGCACGGGATCGGGTAGGATCGGTGACTTGTCTGAGAGGTTGATTGTTTGTCAACAATGTGTTTGTCTCCCTTGAGTTTCGTGGGGTTTGTCGTGGGGTAATTCAGATAGCAGTTTTAAATGTGGAAGATGCGAAGATTCCGGTGTTCCTTTGGTAGGGTTGCGTCTCAGTGTTGGCACAGTGTGTGATTGTTAGGTGCTGGTGCCAGTCGGTACCGATGGCGGTCGCCCGCAGTCTCCCGGTGCCTGACGGCGCACTGTCTCTCCGTTTCAGAAGCCAAGCGGCGCCGAGTGGAGATTAAGGTTAGTATTGACGTAAGCTGAGCGGCGCAGCGGCGGCGTGGGGGTCGGCAGTGACCGCTGCCCGCCGCCGCCGCCGTCGTGCGCCGCCTGGGGGGTCAGCTGCCACGCGCGACGCCAGGACCGCCACCGCCGCCGCCATCGCCGCCGCCGCCACCGCCACCGCCGCCGCCGCCGCCGCCATCATCGCTATCGCCACCGCCGCCAACACTGACATGGCCGCCACCGCCATGGCGGCTGCCGCGGCCGACACGGCCACCGTGGCGGAGAATCGCCGCCATAGCGAGTGAAGTACCGGAGAGAGAGCGAGAGAGAGAGAGGGAGAGTCTCTGGTGTCGTGGTAGATGTGCAGTGCGGTGATAAGGACAGGCAAAGTGCCGAGAGAGTGAAGGAAAAGCTAGCGAGAGAGCGGGAGAGCGGGAGAGAATGCTGAGAGACGGTGAGGACACGTGAGTGGCTGCCGGGCAAAGAGGCGAGTTGCCAGTGACGGCGAGCTGCCGATGTGAGTCTGTTCAGTTCTGTTCAGTTCTGTTCAGTAGCGTGATCTTCACTGTCGGTACACGTCGCCGTCGGGATGAAATGATCTGGGACCAAGTTGTTTGCGGTTGTGATATACGAGATCTTCCGATAAATGTTGACATGGCCCTGCCATGGCGGGTCATTTGATGTCCCGAACGACTCTGAGAGCTGGACTGTTGTACGTTTTTCGCGTGCCACAGTCCATGGCGGCTGTGAATTCGACAGGCCCGTCCAAAACGAACGCCGATGATGGTACATGTCGTTCGTTCCGGTACAAAGCGTGTGCGAAGGGGCGAAGAGGCTTCAGTGTTCGTGAGTTCAAGGTGCAGCTCAGGGATCTCTCATCTGTGCCAAGAGGCGTGTCTTCTCCGTCATACTCATCCGTCTGTCTTTCTTCATATCGTTGCGTGTTCCACTGAGCGTGGTTGTTTGGCGCCTGGCACGTCCTGCGGGCGTCCTCGCGCAGAGCCTGCCGGTGTGCCGTCTGCTGTCTACAGTCTGCAAGGCGGCGTCCTCGTCACTGCCAGCTGCTCCAGTGGGCCAGTGTCGGAAAGTCGTCGCCTGAAGTTCGCTTGAAGTACGTCTCGCCGAGTCGTCGGTCAAGTTCTCTCTCCAGAGTGCTGGGCAGCTTCTCCAAAGGGCCGGGGTTCACCTGCTGTCTGACCTCTGGCCAGTGCCCTCTCCGAGGCGGCCGCCGACGTGATCGGTTAGAAGCGTTGAGCGTGGTCCCGTCGGACAGTCGCACCAAGGTCCCGCCGATCCCGGCAGTTCCAGAGGCTTGACAGAGTCCGGCGGCACAGGCGTAAGTGCCCCTGAAAGCCTGGCCGGAGGCCCGCGGAAGCCCTGTAGGCCTCCGCCGCTGGCCGCTGCTACGTGACCCGCTACTACGTGACCCGTCGCCTACGTGACCCGCTACTACGTGACCCGTCGCCTACGTGACCCGTCGCCTACGTGACCCGTCGCCTACGTGACCCGCTGCTGTCAGGATCTGGAGCGAGACGTCCTAACAAGCGACGCGAGTCGAGCCGACCGGGCGCGGCACTCGGCGGCCATCGAACCCTACGCTGAGGGTAGGAAGCTCGTCTAGTGCCGGAATGGGGCCCGGCAAAGAGTCCAAGCTACCGGCTCGGCAAGGAAGCCCAGCGAGTCGCCAGCGCGAGCCGACCCGACTGGAGACCGCGAGTCAGCGCCGCGAGAGGGCGGGCGGCTGCCCGGTGCGTGGCGCGCGATCAGTCCCTAGCGGTGTGCGGCGCCGCTCCCTTCCTCTGCTGTGCTGCAGGTATTGTACAGTCCCCTGATCTGACCTGTCCTTGTCCCGTCCGGGCCGGCTGGGAGGGGGCCTCCTCCGCCAAACCGTCAGCGCTCGAGATGTTCGCTCCCACTGCGCTGTAGCCGTGCTGTCCATCACTTACAGAATGCTTACGTTGGGAGCAGAGAGCTTCGCCTTTTGACGATGTATTTCGTCCGCTTAGTGATCTAACGTTTGCCGGTTTCGATTATTGTGCGGGTTGTGTGGCTGATGGCCGTGTGTGGGTGGCGTCGGTCGCCACGAATCCAGGTTAGACGGGCGACTCTATCTGATTGCAGAGGTCTGCCGAAAAGGTGCCAGAGAAGCCGGATGAGGAGAAGAAAAAGAAGAGGAAGAAGGCAGAGAAAGGTCTTGAGGAGGGCGAGATTAGGAACAAACGGGAAGAAAAGAAGGACAGGAAAAGGGTAAATCATGTGGTTTGACCAGGGTTTTTGTTATATGCACGTATTCAAGCCTAGAAGTATTGATTTGCTGGCATTAATAGTAGCAGTAATTTTTTCCGACTTGGCTGACGAACTTCTTTCGTTGTGGTGCATTGTCCACTTTGTTCTTTGTTTTGTTTTTGCCTTTGTATGTCGTTTCGTTCTTTATGACACATCTTCCGGGAACAGGCATCTGCCAGCGATAGAGAATCTCCGGTGGACATGAAGAGAAAACTGAAAGAAGACGATAAAGCAGGTGAGGTTTATTGTAAGACACTTGTGACATACTGATCTCATCCTGAGTACTGATCTCATCCTGAGTACTGATCTCATCCTGAGTACTGATCTCATCCTGAGTACTGTAGGCACTGGAGGCATATGTATATTAATTTCAGTCTGGTGTATTTTACACATGTAAGTCCGGAAAGAGTCGTGTAATATGTAATGACAAAATCGGCCGTCGAGCCTTCGCCTGGACAGTTAGAAGATATATAGATGGCGCTGTGTTGGGCCGGTGTGCCGGGACTGCGCGCTGTTGCCGCGGTGGTGGTGCCGGTTGCCGGTGTGTACTGTGCTGACGCCTGTTTGGGTTTCAGCCAAGCGCCGCTCCGATGGCGAGGAGTACAGGGAGGTCAAGGAGAAACGCCGTCCACGGGTGAGAGCCGTGATCAGTGACCCGTGATCCGTGATCCGTGATCCGTGACCCGTGACCCTTGCCGTGACCCATGACCCGTGACCCAGAGACCCATGCCCCATGACCCGTGACCCATGCCCCATGACCCGTGACCCATGCCCCATGACCCGTGACCCATGACCCAGAGACCCAGAGATCCGTGACCCAGAGACCCATGACCCGTGACCCATGACCCAGAGACCCATGACCCAGAGACCCATGACCCAGAGACCCATGACCCAGATACCCATGACCCAGAGACCCATGACCCAGAGACCCATGACCCAGAGACCCAGAGACCACAGAGACCCATGACCCGTGACCCAGAGACCCAGAGACCCAGAGACCCAGAGACCCAGAGACCCAGAGACCCAGAGACCCAGAGACCCAGAGACCCATGACCCATGACCCAGAGACCCATGACCCAGAGACCCATGACCCAGAGACCCATGACCCAGAGACCCATGACCCAGAGACCCATGACCCAGAGACCCATGACCCAGAGACCCATCACCCAGAGACCCAGAGACCCAGAGACCCAGAGACCCAGAGACCCAGAGACCCATGACCCAGATACCCAGAGACCCATCACCCAGAGACCCATCACCCAGAGACCCATGACCCAGAGACCCATGACCCAGAGACCCAGAGACCCAGAGACCCAGAGACCCAGAGACCCAGAGACCCATGACCCAGAGACCCATGACCCAGAGACCCATGACCCAGAGACCCATGACCCAGAGACCCATGACCCGTGACCCATGACCCAGAGACCCAGAGACCCAGAGACCCATGACTCGTGACCCAGAGACCCAGACACCCAGAGACCCAGACACCCAGACACCCAGACACCCATGACCCAGAGACCCAGAGACACATGACCCAGAGACCCAGAGACCCAGAGACCCATGACCCAGAGACCCAGAGACCCGTGACCCCCATGACTCAGAGACCCATGACCCGTGACCCAGAGACCCATGACCCATGACCCATGACCCAGAGACCCATGACCCAGAGACCCAGAGACCCAGAGACCCATGACCCATGACCCAGAGACCCATGACCCGTGACCCATGACCCAGAGACCCATGACCCAGAGACCCATGACCCAGAGACCCATGACCCGTGACCCATGACCCAGAGACCCAGAGACACATGACCCAGAGACCCATGATCCAGAGACCCATGACCCAGAGACCCATGACCCAGAGACCCATGACCCAGAGACCCATGACCCAGAGACCCATGACCCAGAGACCCATGACCCAGAGACCCATGACCCAGAGACCCATGACCCAGAGACCCATGACCCAGATACCCATGACCCGTGACCCAGATACCCATGACCCGTGACCCAGAGACCCAGAGACCCAGAGACCCGTGACCCATGACCCAGAGACCCATGACCCAGAGACCCAGAGACCCATGACCCAGAGACCCATGACCCATGACCCAGAGACCCATGACCCAGAGACCCATGACCCAGAGATCCATGACCCAGAGACCCACGACCCAGAGACCCACGACCCAGAGACCCATGACCCAGAGACCCATGACCCAGAGACCCAGAGACCCATGACCCAGAGACCCATGACCCAGAGACCCATGACCCAGAGACCCAGAGACCCATGACTCAGAGACCCATGACCCAGAGACCCATGACCCAGAGACCCATGACCCAGAGACCCATGACCCAGAGATCCATGACCCAGAGACCCAGAGACCCAGAGACCCATGACCCAGAGACCCATGACCCAGAGACCCATGACCCAGAGACCCATGACCCAGAGACCCATGACCCAGAGACCCATGACCCAGAGACCCATGACCCCCATGACCCAGAGACCAATGACCCATGATCCAGAGACCCATGACCCAGAGACCCATGACTCATGACAACCATGACCCAGAGACCCATGACCCATGACCCAGAGACCCAGAGACCCATGACCCAGAGACCCATGACCCATGACCCCCATGACCCAGAGACCCATGACCCATGACCCAGAGACACATGACCCAGAGACCCATGACCCATGACCCAGAGACCCATGACCCATGACCCAGAGACCCATGACCCAGAGACCCATGACCCAGAGACCCATGACCCAGAGACCCATGACCCAGAGACCCATGACCCAGAGACCCATGACCCAGAGACCCATGACCCAGAGACCCATGACCCAGAGACCCATGACCCAGAGACCCATGACCCATGACCCATGACCCAGAGACCCAGAGACCCAGAGACCCAGAGACCCAGAGACCCAGAGACCCAGAGACCCAGAGACCCAGAGACCCATGACCCAGAGACCCAGAGACCCATGACCCAGAGACCCATGACCCAGAGACCCATGACCCAGAGACCCAGAGACCCAGAGACCCAGAGACCCATGACCCAGAGACCCAGAGACCACGGCCGTTCATCCTCCGCCCGGGCTGTGACTGCGTCTCGCTCGAGTATTGTTAGCTTTCAAGGTCGGGCGTGCCACTGAAAGGAAAGCGGACATGTCTTATTGTTGAAAACTTTGTTCTCGTCTTTTCGAAATTATCTGGCACTGGTGGTGATCATCTTGGATGCAAAGGGCCCCGTCACAAAGCAGCATTTTATGTAGCTCCCTTCATCCTCGAATGGCCTATGTGCGTGTGGCATCCTGCAGTGTAACGCTTAAAGGGAATAGTTCACCTTTAACAGTGGGTGTTGGACTGAGATAGCAGATTTGTAGAGCAGATCTAAACATGGGTTGTGGTGAAATAATTACCTCCCTAACTTAAGTAATTTCGACACAGGACTAGTGAGCCCGGTTTCATGTCTGCTGTTCCGGGCATCGATCGGGACATGAACGCTCGCCGCCGGAGGCAGGTACACTCTATGGCACGTAGTCTCTGATCACGACGCCTCGTCAATATCCGCTCAGCCGCCCAGGCGGCGCGGCGGCCCCTTGTCAGAGACTGTGCTTGGCGTCAGGCGGAGCGGGGCGAAGCCAGAACGCCAGCTGCTATCGTACGATTTCTCGTGAAATAGAAAGAGAAGCTTACTTCTTTCTCCACATATATCCATCAGTTGTCCAAACCAAAGTCATATTCGTAGTTGAGCTCAAGATGCACCGTATTGTTGAATTTCAAGACAACTTTCAAAGTGACCTTTTTCCTTTAAGGTTAAGGCGTTAAGCGAGATGACAGGTGTTGCCTGACTCAGTTTTGCACCTGTGTTATGAACCAACCTGGGATTGTGAATTTTCCCCCCACAGCACCAGTTCATCGCTAACCACTGCGTAATCAGTCATAAAAAGTATCATTTTTAGGAAGTCTATGAAAGGCTATGAAACTTCCAAGTTAATTCTGCTGTGACTTCCTCGTAATAACTTTTGAACTTATTATATTCGTTATAGTTATGCTGAATAGACTATTTCCCCATTACAGCTATGGTGGTTGGGGGCCACACCACTGAACATACCATTTGCCGTTTTCACTCCCGGTTCTCAGCAAAGCACACTGTCTGGTCGAAACGTCCCGATCTGGCGATCTTTGTCCAGTGCAGCCGTCCAGCCGTGAAATCACTCCTAGAAAGGCAGTGGTGATCATTTTAATCCGACTCTCAGACGGTTCAGCTCAGTATTACTCGTTGAGACATCAGCCGTTCAGTAGTAAATGTCTCAGACAAATTTCACTACATAGTTCAGCTTTGTGTGTTGTGATAAGCCCGAAATATCTCCCTCTTGGATTGCAGTTGCTCATCCTGCGAAATGCTATATTTGCCGGTGCCGTTTGTGTCGGCGTTTTGAACTGACTGCTATGCTGAGCCGGCGTGTCTGACGAGCCGGAGCGAGGGAGAGAGGGAGGGGTGGCGTCCCGTCCCATCCCGCCCCGCCGTGGCCGGTCCCGCCGGTCAGGTGGCACCCCTCCCATCCCGCCCCGCCGTGGCCGGTCCCGCCGGTCAGGTGGTACCCCGCCCCATCCCGCCCCGCCGTGGCCGATCCCGCCGGTCAGGTGGTACCCCGTCCCGCCCCGCCGTGGCCGGTGCCGCCGGTCAGGTCCTCCGTCCCATCCCGCCCCGCCGTGGCCGGTCCCGCCGGTCAGGTGGTACCCCGCCCCATCCCGCCCCGCCGTGGCCGATCCCGCCGGTCAGGTGGTACCCCGTCCCGCCCCGCCGTGGCCGGTCCCGCCGGTCAGGTCCTCCGTCCCATCCCGCCCCGCCGTGGCCGGTCCCGCCGGTCAGGTGGTACCCCGCCCCATGCCGCCCCGCCGTGGCCGGTCCCGCCGGTCAGGTGGTACCCCGTCCCGCCCCGCCGTGGCCGGTCCCGCCGGTCAGGTGGAACCCCGTTCCATCCCGTCCGCCTTGACCGGTCCCGCCGGTCAGGTCCTCGTCCCATCCCGTCCCGCCGTGGCCGGTCCCGCCGGTCAGGTGGTACCCCGTCATATCCCGCCCCGCCGTGGCCGGTCCCTCCGGTCAGGTCCTGCGCTCTCCGGTAGTAGTGTAATTACAGGGCAGGCCAGCCCGGCGCAGACACCCTCCCCAGGCCGGCTGGGATACCATGCGTCGACGGACTTACCCCGCCGGAGCTACAACTGGACAGACTTGTAACCAATTCAAACAGTTCACTCAGCCCTCCCCAGGCCGGCTGGGATACCATGCGTCGACGGACTTACCCCGCCGGAGCCACAACTGGACAGACTTGTAACCAATTCAAACAGTTCACTCAGCCCTCCCCAAGCCGGCTGGGATACCATGGGATACCATGGGGACTTACCCCGCCGGAGCCACAACTGGACAGACTTGTAACCAATTCAAACAGTTCACTCAGCCCTCCCCAGGCCGGCTGGGATACCATGCGTCGACGGACTTACCCCGCCGGAGCCACAACTGGACAGACTTGTAACCAATTCAAACAGTTCACTCAGCCCTCCCCAGGCCGGCTGGGATACCATGCGTCGACGGACTTACCCCGCCGGAGCCACAACTGGACAGACTTGTAACCAATTCAAACAGTTCACTCAGCCCTCCCCAGGCCGGCTGGGATACCATGCGTCGACGGACTTACCCCGCCAGAGCCACAACTGGACAGACTTGTAACCAATTCAAACAGTTCACTCAGCCCTCCCCAGGCCGGCTGGGATACCATGGGTCGACGGACTTACCCCGCCGGAGCCACAACTGGACAGACTTGTAACCAATTCAAACAGTTCACTCAGCCCTCCCCAGGCCGGCTGGGATACCATGCGTCGACGGACTTACCCCGCCGGAGCCACAACTGGACAGACTTGTAACCAATTCAAACAGTTCACTCAGCCCTCCCCAGGCCGGCTGGGATACCATGCGTCGACGGACTTACCCCGCCGGAGCCACAACTGGACAGACTTGTAACCAATTCAAACAGTTCACTCAGCCCTCCCCAGGCCGGCTGGGATACCATGGGTCGACGGACTTACCCCGCCGGAGCCCAACTGGACAGACTTGTAACCAATTCAAACAGTTCACTCAGCCCTCCCCAGGCCGGCTGGGATACCATGCGTCGACGGACTTACCCCGCCGGAGCCACAACTGGACAGACTTGTAACCAATTCAAACAGTTCACTCAGCCCTCCCCAGGCCGGCTGGGATACCATGCGTCGACGGACTTACCCCGCCGGAGCCACAACTGGACAGACTTGTAACCAATTCAAACAGTTCACTCAGCCCTCCCCAAGCCGGCTGGGATACCATGGGATACCATGGGGACTTACCCCGCCGGAGCCACAACTGGACAGACTTGTAACCAATTCAAACAGTTCACTCAGCCCTCCCCAGCCGGCTGGGATACCATGCGTCGACGGACTTACCCCGCCGGAGCCACAACTGGACAGACTTGTAACCAATTCAAACAGTTCACTCAGCCCTCCCCAGGCCGGCTGGGATACCATGGGTCGACGGACTTACCCCGCCGGAGCCACAACTGGACAGACTTGTAACCAATTCAAACAGTTCACTCAGCCCTCCCCAGGCCGGCTGGGATACCATGCGTCGACGGACTTACCCCGCCGGAGCCACAACTGGACAGACTTGTAACCAATTCAAACAGTTCACTCAGCCCTCCCCAGGCCGGCTGGGATACCATGCGTCGACGGACTTACCCCGCCGGAGCCACAACTGGACAGACTTGTAACCAATTCAAACAGTTCACTCAGCCCTCCCCAGGCCGGCTGGGATACCATGCGTCGACGGACTTACCCCGCCGGAGCCACAACTGGACAGACTTGTAACCAATTCGAACAGTTCACTCAGCCCTCCCCAGGCCGGCTGGGATACCATGGGTCGACGGACTTACCCCGCCGGAGCCACAACTGGACAGACTTGTAACCAATTCAAACAGTTCACTCAGCCCTCCCCAGGCCGGCTGGGATACCATGCGTCGACGGACTTACCCCGCCGGAGCCACAATTGGACAGACTTGTAACCAATTCAAACAGTTCACTCAACTTTCCCCCGTCGTGTGGTCAACCCTTCGGGTTCCAATAATGATCAGGGTGTCAGCTGGAATGCAAGTTTCGCACCTAGACTGGGTACGTTCCATGGGCATTGGACATTATTATTTTTAACGAAATCGCACTTCCAAGAGTGTCTACTGGCCCTGTGGTCACTTCACGACGAGGGCCGTGGATGGAAGGGCTGAAGACTGGGTGAAGTGGAGTCTATTTATTGAATTTGTTACAATTCTGCCAGTATGCGTGCCAAGCACCATTCAGTCGTTCAGTTGAATCTGTGAAAGTCTGAATGTCTATCACTGATTGGAATGCTTCCGTGCTGTGTAAGGCGTGCTGTGGGGCAGCCTGATCGTCTGACCGTTAGCGTAAGATGTTGTGTATATGGTCATTGGTCAGTCTAACCACGTCGACCACACTGGCTGGAACCATGGGTCCAAGAAAGTTGGTGGGGAAAAAATGTAATTTTGCTTGGTTGTTTTGTTTGGTTGAGGTGAAAATGACCATTTTAACACGCGCAGTGGAGAGGAGTATGTCACCAGCAGCGCAGTGGAGGGGGGTCACTTTAGTGCCCCCCCCCCCCCCCAGATCTCCGAAAGTATGAGTTAGAACGATCAAACTTACAGGGTAGGTAGGTGCTATGATGATCTACATTTCCTTAAAATGTTCGTGACCTTCGGTCAATATCTTCAAGGTCAAACGAGGTCACGAAGGTCAAATCTGGCCAAATGTCACAATTTGATGAATTTTACCTCTGTGACGGCACATGCCACCGGCAATGTGTCCAAAGTTGTCTCCGGGGATGAACATTGACATTGTCTACCGAATGGCGTTCGAATCATCCCAATCCGACTGTTGGTTCCGAAGATATCGATTTGCCGACCTCGATTCTGGCCGCCATCTTGGACTGAAAATCCATATAACTCAAAAAATTATCGACCGATTTTCTGGGGGGTCCTTCAAACGACCCGCTATTGAGTTGGCGTTAATATCGCGCACAAAAACACCGCCTGCTCCGCTTCGTTTTCGAGCTATTCACAAAAAACATGTGGGGGAGGCACAAAACTGCCCCCCCCCCCCCCCCCTCTCCACTGTGCGCGTTAATGCTGGATGACCTCCAAATCTGACAGAGTTGATGGGGCAAAACACGAAGTTGGTGGGGCAGTGGCCACACCAATCGAATAGGAAACTCCACCGGTGACTGGAATGTCGATCATTGCTGCTGTTGCTTGTGCCGAGTGTGATTGAGAGCTTCTGTATATCCTGTCTGTGGCTCCAGGAGAGGCTGTAATTGTATTGCGCTAAGTGTGACCGCACAATGTCACCATTGCCGCTCTGCCGGGAGCCTGAGGTGTTGTTATAACTGTATTGTGTTGAGTATACCTGCACAATGTCACCATTGCCGCGCTGCCGGGAGCCTGAGGTGTTGTTATAACTGTATTGTGTTGAGTATACCTGCACAATGTCACCATTGCCGCGCTGCCGGGAGCCTGAGGTGTTGTTATAACTGTATTGTGTTGAGTATACCTGCACAATGTCACCATTGCCGCGCTGCCGGGAGCCTGAGGTGTTGTTATAACTGTATTGTGTTGAGTATACCTGCACAATGTCACCATTGCCGCGCTGCCGGGAGCCTGAGGTGTTGTTATAACTGTATTGTGTTGAGTATACCTGCACAATGTCACCATTGCCGCGCTGCCGGGAGCCTGAGGTGTTGTTATAACTGTATTGTGTTGAGTATACCTGCACAATGTCACCATTGCCGCGCTGCCGGGAGCCTGAGGTGTTGTTATAACTGTATTGTGTTGAGTATACCTGCACAATGTCACCATTGCCGCGCTGCCGGGAGCCTGAGGTGTTGTTATAACTGTATTGTGTTGAGTATACCTGCACAATGTCACCATTGCCGCGCTGCCGGGAGCCTGAGGTGTTGTTATAACTGTATTGTGTTGAGTATACCTGCACAATGTCACCATTGCCGCGCTGCCGGGAGCCTGAGGTGTTGTTATAACTGTATTGTGTTGAGTATACCTGCACAATGTCACCATTGCCGCGCTGCCGGGAGCCTGAGGTGTTGTTATAACTGTATTGTGTTGAGTATACCTGCACAATGTCACCATTGCCGCGCTGCCGGGAGCCTGAGGTGTTGTTATAACTGTATTGTGTTGAGTATACCTGCACAATGTCACCATTGCCGCGCTGCCGGGAGCCTGAGGTGTTGTTATAACTGTATTGTGTTGAGTATACCTGCACAATGTCACCATTGCCGCGCTGCCGGGAGCCTGAGGTGTTGTTATAACTGTATTGTGTTGAGTATACCTGCACAATGTCACCATTGCCGCGCTGCCGGGAGCCTGAGGTGTTGTTATAACTGTATTGTGTTGAGTATACCTGCACAATGTCACCATTGCCGCGCTGCCGGGAGCATGAGGTGTTGTTATAACTGTATTGTGTTGAGTATACCTGCACAATGTCACCATTGCCGCGCTGCCGGGAGCCTGAGGTGTTGTTATAACTGTATTGTGTTGAGTATACCTGCACAATGTCACCATTGCCGTGCTGCCGGGAGCCTGAGGTGTTGTTATAACTGTATTGTGTTGAGTATACCTGCACAATGTCACCATTGCCGTGCTGCCGGGAGCCTGAGGTGTTGTTATAACTGTATTGTGTTGAGTATACCTGCACAATGTCACCATTGCCGTGCTGCCGGGAGCCTGAGGTGTTGTTATAACTGTATTGTGTTGAGTATACCTGCACAATGTCACCATTGCCGCGCTGCCGGGAGCCTGAGGTGTTGTTATAACTGTATTGTGTTGAGTATACCTGCACAATGTCACCATTGCCGCGCTGCCGGGAGCCTGAGGTGTTGTTATAACTGTATTGTGTTGAGTATACCTGCACAATGTCACCATTGCCGCGCTGCCGGGAGCCTGAGGTGTTGTTATAACTGTATTGTGTTGAGTATAACCGGGTGACACCGTTGCCGCCGACAGAGGGAGGAGGAGGTGGAGTACTACGAGGAGCCGCGCTACGCCGCCGACGACTACGACTGGGACCGCGAGCGGCCAGCCAAGGACAAACAATATCCTTTCTAGCCACAAACGGAGGTCACTGTTGTGTAGGGACGAGGGAACGAACACTGCTGTCGGGGAGGTACGAGGGAACGAACACTGCTGTCGGGGAGGGACGAGGGAACGAACACTGCTGTCGGGGAGGGACGAGGGAACGAACACTGCTGTCGGGGAGGGAACGAACGCTGCTGTCGGAGAGGGAACGAACACTGCTGTCGGGGAGGGACGAGGGAACTAACACTGCTGTCGGGGAACGAACACTGCTGTCGGGGAGGGACGAGGGAACGAACACTGCTGTCGGGGAGGGACGAGGGAACGAACACTGCTGTCGGGGAGGGAGGAGGGAACGAACACTGCTGTCGGGGAGGGACGAGGGAACGAACACTGCTGTCGGGGAGGGACGAGGGAACGAACACTGCTGTCGGGGAGGGACGAGGGAACAAACACTGCTGTCGGGGAGGGACGAGGGAACGAACACTGCTGACGAGGGAACAAACACTGATGTCGGGGAGGGACGAAGGAACGAACACTGCTGTCGGGGAGGGACGAGGGAACGAACACTGCTGTCGGGGAGGGACGAGGGAACGAACACTGCTGTCGGGGAGGGACGAGGGAACGAACACTGCTGTCGGGGAGGGACGAGGGAACACACACTGCTGTCGGGGAGGGGCGAGGGAACGAACACTGCTGTCGGGAAGGGACGAGGGAACACACACTGCTGTCGGGGAGGGGCGAGGGAACGAACACTGCTGTCGGGGAGGGACGAGGGAACGAACACTGCTGTCGGGGAGGGACGAGGGAACGAACACTGCTGTCGGGGAGGGACGAGGAAACGAACACTGCTGTCGGGGAGGGACGAGGGAACACACACTGCTGTCGGGGAGGGACGAGGGAACGAACACTGCTGTCGGGGAGGTATGCCGGGGCGGGGGGGGGGCAGGTGTTTCTTACGGCTTCGTCTATGAAGAAAGGCACTGAATAAATGTGATATTTTGGTTTGATTTAAAGCCTTCTTCGGCCCCATTTCTTTGAAGTTGTTTTATTGAGATATTTCGTATGACGATAGCATTAGAGAGCATTCCTATGTTTAGTTGCAGGATTGGGATTGTATCATATGTACGGATACCTGTTCTTGAAATCCTTCGTCCTCGAGGTATGCCATTCGCTGTTTGCGTAACATTATCATTTAATCTCGGATTGTGCAACAAATAATTTTTGGTGAAAGTCACGCGTGCAGCTTGCATATCAACGATGTATTATATTAGACAGGGCCACACCGGTTTCTAGTCATACCAGTCACAACTCGCGCTTTACAATGCAATGCTCTATATAGTCTATAACATCTGTTGTTATAATTCTGGTGGTCATCAAGCCCCGATTCCTGTCCGCCGTCCACTTGACTCAGTGTTAACCCGTATCCTGTCGTTACTCAGATACGTATTTTCCATTATCTGGCCTGCCTGTGCATGTCTCGGTCGGTCTGAATGTCTGATCAGTGATCATACAGTACCTTCCTTAACCGCGCTGCACTCGGGGCCGCGTGGATACCAAACGGCGCTGACCGCCACTCTGGCGCCGGCGACTCTCCACACGCAGCGGCCGCCGTCCTGGCGCCGCCCGGATGCCTCTGAAGTAGCAGCGACGCTCCTGGCGCGACGGAGACGGCTCTGGCGCGGCGGCCGCCGTCCTGGCGCCGCCCGGATGCCTCTGAAGTAGCAGCGACGCTCCTGGCGCGGCGGCGGCCGTCCCGGCGCTCCTGGGACAGCTCTGAAGTAGCAGCGACGCTCCTGGCGCGACGGAGACGGCTGTGGCGCGGCAGAGACGGCTCTGGCGCGGCGGCGCCGGTCTAGGTGTGCCGCAGCCGGCTCTGCACTGGTGATCCGGTCCGTCGTCGACAGGCTCGAACGTAGCTGTCTCCTGGCGCGTTGGAGACACATTCTGACGCAGCTGTGACGTTTCTCGTGACGCTCGTGGTGCTTCGAAGACGGATCTGGTGGAAGACGGGCGGCTTGGACAGCCGACGCCCGAGGATAGTCCGCACCGCGCAGCTCTGGCGCGTCGAATTTGGCGCTGGAGACGGTCTCGGCGCACTGTAGGCGGCAGTGCCGCACCCATGCTACCAATGCACGTCTCGATTACAAAGATACGTAGCTGACGGAACATCGTGGTTAACAATGCAGTTCATCGTGAATATATGGGGGGACATGTAATGTCTATTTTCGCTAAACTAAGAGGTCATCTGGGATGACTTGGTATGAGGTAAAGAGCGAAAGAACCGTAGAACAGACTTGAGCCCCCAAGCCTCGTTCCTGGAAGCAAAAGGTTTCACTAAACAGAATGTATGTGAATATGGGCATATGAATGTGACTTGCCATTCAAACATGACTGCCGTTCATCTTCAAAGTCTGGGAAGGTGGCTTTGGTTACAGAATGATTACCCACATTCCTTCCTTCCCATTAACTTCAAATGATCGAAGACCAAGGACCCATTCCGAGACGCTGGACAGCATTCGTCGTGTACATGATTTTCAAGGTAGTCTGCCGTCAGTCTGTTGGCTCCCTCAGTTTTTTTTTCTCATCTGAAGTGCATCGCCTCGAAGTCACAAATTTTAAACGGAAGTTCAGACATGGGTTTTGAAAGTGTCGAGCGTCCACTCATTTCGTCGGCAAGGCCGACACTTTTGTTGAATGTCGGAAATGACTCAATACATGTAAGCGTCTTTTCTAATTCTCGTATTTATTCGCAAGAGTGCACCAGTTTCCAGTTTGGATGCAACAAGCGGATTTCCTGCCTCCCGGTTACGGGAATCGTGCATCGTGCATCGGTTGTCTGCTCCGTGCCCGATTTTGCCCCGCAGATGTAATGTCACACGCGGTGGGTGCCGTTAGTAGTCCGAATGCCGCGCAAAATGAAGAAGCCACTAGAGTGTTATGATTGGTTCTGGCCCGTTCTGAATTGGATTCCGCTTATTCCAATCTGGATATATATATATATATATATATATATATATATATATATATATATATATATATATATATATATTGTATTATAATTGTACTCACTGTACTGAGTACCTATGGCTAATTTTGATATCAACTTATCTTTTTGTTATTACGAGCGAGCGCGAAGCTCTCGCTCTTTCTTCCGTGGTATATGGGGAAAAAAATCTGAATATGAGCGGCCCGGCCCGACCCGACCCGTGGCGGCGCTTTTGAGAAGCTTATATCTGCAACCGCAAGTCCGATTGACCAGCGGACTTCTTTGCCGAGTAGCCCCATCCACCCTACCCTGTTTGAGACCAGTGTCGACTCGCATAGGTGACTACCACTGCGCGTAGCGCGTGGAGAGTGTTGACAAGTGTTGTCTCGCAAAAACTCTGCAACGGCTGGGGCGATTGTGTGCAATTTTGGTGTGTGGTTAGGGACCCCTCAACCGCCGCCTTCCCACAAGTCAGGGCTGGGATGCCTCTGCACTTGCGCACGTGCACACCTCTACATCTCAGGAACGGCTGAGCCCATTGTGTTCAAATGTGGTGTGCGGTTTGGGACCCTTCCGCCGCCACTTTCACACAACTCAGGGGTGGGGTGACTGCACGTGCGCACGTGCACACCCCTATTCTATATCTGGAACGGCTGAGCTGATTGTGTTCAAATTTGGTGTGTGGTTAGGGACCTCTCAGCCCCCACTTTCCCACGAGTCAAAGGTGGATGCCTCTGCACGTGCGCACGTGCGCACCCTTTTTGTATCTCAGAAACTACTTGACCGATCGAGTTGAAATTCCCCATACATTTCCTTCGCGCTCGCTCGTTCATCGCCAACTACGGCGCCTTACTGGTAAAGTATGCGGTTCATTTTAATTGCATAATTCATTGTTATTTTTATTTTTTTAGTTTTTATAATCCGACTTGGACCTCGCTGACAGGTCCCCTCCCCCTGAGGTTGTTCTTGAATAACTTTGTACACATGCGGCGCATCTTGCTGAAATTTTCAGTAGCTGAGTTTACAACAATTATACGTATCCTATCACAATTTTAAGTGTATGGGACTATTAGATCGGGACCTATGACCTTTTCGTCGAGGTCATGTCAGATCCCAAAGGGACATTGACCTGATCCCAAAGAGACATTTACCTGACCCAAAGGTCACCAGTTGACCTAGATACTCAAAATGGGATGCCTTTGGATTGTCCTTGACAGGCATCACGTTACTGTTTACGGTGTCTATCGCTCTCCGTTCGGAAGTTATACTAAGCGCCCTGTATGTACAGTACAGTGCAGTGCAGAAGTTCTGCGCAGGCCAAGCTGGCAAGGTCCGATACTAGTAGTGCGCAACTTTAGGCAATGACCAGAAGCTGCTTTAGCATCGTGCATTTTCGTCATAGCAACACAAAGTGAGCCGCATCTCTCGTTTGACGGGAAGGAACCATGTAATTACGCTGGGCGGCTGCTCAGCCAAGCTTACCATGACATATAACGACAGCCAACTATGTTATAAACCCGGAAGCCCTACATCTGGGATACTAGCTGCAGACTTTTGCACATGTTTCCTCGATCGCTAACAGCGTGGCCAATTAGGAAACATTTCCCGCCACTAATCCACCAATCTGTTCAGATTTCCGGTTCGCCATTTACCTCGTGAGGCAATACGGCGCTCTGACGCAACGTGCCGGACTTATGCCGAAATCGTAATACCTCCGCGCCCGCCGAACCAACAGGCGATTTTTGAAACTTCATAACGCGGTTTTCTTCGGAGAGTCCGTCGGCCGGCCGCCAGCACCGGTCGGCCGAGTTTTGCCTAACGGGGAGGGGGGGGGGGGGGTGGGGGCGGCGGGCGCGGAGAGTGAGAGTGGACGCCCCGGTCGGCCCGGTCCACCGCGGTGTACAGGACGTGTCAGACACGTAGCCAAGGGGGGGGGGGGGCACCCCCCCACCCCGAGGCTAGGAGGGCCCTTTTCGGTGCGCGAGGGGCCCTTTACCACGCGAAGCGTGGTCTTTAGAGTTTAGAGCACTGCAGAGGCCCTTTAGGGCCACCAGGGCCCTCTGAAAGACCAGAGGGCCCCTTGGACGTTCAAAAGAGCCCTGTACATGTCAGAGGGGCACCTGGCCAGACCGAAAGGGCCCCTTAGCGGGTCAGAGGGCCCCCTGAACACGTCAAATGGGCCCCTAGCCAGCACAGAGGGGCCCCTGGGCAGATCGAGAGGCCCCTGAGCATGTCGGCAGGGCGACAAAGCGGCCAGCGCAGTCCCTTGCCAGGTCATATAGTCCCTGAGCAGGTTGGAGGGCCCCTGGAGAGACCAGAGGGCTCCTGGAAAGTTCAAAGGGCCCCTGTGCAGATCGGAGGGGCCCTGACCAGACCAAAAGGACCCCTGGGCGGGTAGGAAGGGCCCTGAACATGCCGAATTGGCCCCTAGCTAGCACGGAGGGGCCCCAGGGCAGGTCGGAGGGCCCCTTGAGCATGTTGGCAGGACGACAAAGCAGCCAGCGCAGTCCGATTAGAAGAGTCGCTGGGCAGATCGGAGGGGCTCCTGTGCAAGTTAGAGGGGCCCCTGGCTAGACCGAAAGGGTCTCTGGGCCGGTCAGAAGGCCCTTGAACATGCCGGATGAGTTCCTAGCCAGACTGGAGGGCCCCCTGGGCAGGTCGGAGGGGGTCCCTGAGCATGTCGGCAGGGCTACAAAGCAGCCAGTGCAGTCCCTGGCCAGGTCGGAAGGACCCCTGAACATGCCGAATGGCCCCTAGCCAGCACGGAGGGGCCCCAGGGCAGGTCGGAGGGCCCCTTGAGCATGTCGGCAGGGCGACAAAGCAGCCAGCGCAGTCCGATTAGAAGAGTCCCTGGTCAGACCGGAAGGGCCAAACGCACGTAGAGATCCCAGATGAAGATTAAATACAAAGAGGACTTACTCCACAAGAAAAATATTAAAAGCGGAGATTTCGGGTATATTGTAACACCCTTCGTCAGGGTGTTGTAATATACCCGAAAGCTCAGATTACACATTTTCCTGTAGAGTAAGCCCTCTTTGTATGTTATATATATATATATATATATATATATATATATATATATATATATATATATATATATATGTATGTATATATATATATATATATATATATATATATATATATATATATATATATATATATATATCACCCACTCCACATCATGTCTTTTCGCTTTGCGGATCCCAGATGAGTCCCTGAACAGGTCGGAAGGGCGTTGAAAAGGTCGGAGGGGCCCTTAGACGATCTGAAGGGACCCTGGGCCTTTCAACAGTAAGAATGCAGTTGTCCAGGGAATAAAACAAAACAAAAATCGCGCCGCTCTGCGGCGCAATTTAACTACAAATTAAATTATATGCGGGTTAGAAGAAAAAAAATCGGCCCGTTTCTCGGCGCATTTATGTGTTATGTTGCTACTTTCCTATATAATTGGGCAAAATAGTTTACTTTAGCACTTGTAAACGACAATATAGCATTTTTAGAGGTCCGCACCATACGCAATGCGACGCATTGATGAGAATGCGTATCCAGGGCATAAAACTTGTTAAAAAAATCTGCCGCTCCGCGGCGCAATTTATTACGAGCGAGCGCGAAGCGCTCGCTCGTCCTTCCGTGGTATATGGGAAAAATCTGAATATGAGCGGCCCGGCCCGTGGTGACGCTTTTCAGAAGCTAATATCTCTGCCACCGCACGTCCGATTGACAAGCCGGTTTCTTTGCTGAGTAGCCCCATCCAACCAAACCTGTTGGAGAACGGTGCCGACTCATGTTGGTCACTACCACTGTACGTGGCGCGTGCCGCGTGAGCGTTGTTGAAAAGTGTTTTCTCGCAAAAACTCCGCAACGGCTGGGCCGATTGTGTTAAAATTTAGTGTGTGGTTTAGGGACCTATCATCCGCCACTTTCCCACAAGTCAGGGGTGGGGTGCCTCTGCACGTGCGCACGTGCACACCCCTATTCTATATCTCAGGAACGGCTGAGCCGATTGTGTTCAAATTTGGTGTGTGGTTAGGGACCCTCCGCCGCCGCCTTCCCACAAGTCATGGGTGGGGTGCGTCTGCACGTATGCACGTGCACATCCCTATTATATATCTCAGGAACGACTGAGCCGATTGTGTACAAATTTGGTGTATGGTTAGGGACCTCCAGCCGCCAATTTCCCACAAGTAAGGGTGTTGGTGCCTACACGTGCGCACCTTTTGTGTATCTCAGAAACTACTTGCCCTATCGAGTTGAAATTCGCCATACATGTCCTTCGCGCTCGCTCGTTCATCGCCGACTACGGCGCCTTGCTGGTTTAAGAGTTCCAGGTCTTGAGCCTAAACAAAATATTCAAAATTGGTATAGCTGATCCCAAATTGGTGTCGCTGGTTCCAAAGTTGATATGTCAGTTTGCTAACTCCAGCCCCTAAAAGTTGGTATGGCCGTAAGCAGACTGGTTATTGATTCGACACTGATTGAATCGATTGGAATCGTTCAATCAAAATTCATTGAATCAAAACATAATTGATTCATCACCAGATCTTTTGATTCATGAATCGTGATTGAATCAAAACCCGCATTAAATCAAGGCTGATTGAATCAAAAGATTTAACGATTCAAGTACACTGGTAAATTGTGCAAATACATGCAGTACCAGTGGCTGCATTCATTTATACTGAAATACTATTGCATTTTCTATAGCAATGTTTTAATGATTATATATATGCATGTTCCCATTTGTATTGATTTAACATAAATTCACCTTAATATTTCACTGTTGAATCAAACGTGAATCGATTAAAATATTTGTTTTGATTCTTTGAATCTGAATCAATCAATTCTCAAAATTGTATCCGTGAATCGAACGGTGATTGAATCATTTAGATTCCAAAATGAATCATGATTGAATCGTTCCAAAAAAGTTGAATCAATAACCAGTCTGGCCGTAAGCGTAGGTGTTTACGCATGTGGCGTGCCACCTCAGACTCTTTCCGTGGGAGAACGGGAAGACAGTCATGCCGTCTGGCCTTTTTCCGTCTCCACGGTCCAGGCCGGCCGGCTCCAGAAGTGATGGTATGCCAGCAGACTGCAGAACACGCTTTATGACGTCATTCAACGCTGTGTGTCGTGGATGTCTTCCAGCGCTGAATCGGCACGTTAAAGCGTGATATCCCTTGCGGTCTGCTGGTGAGCCGCACCGGCACTGATGCGGGATACACAGGTCGGCTCCGACCCGCAGCGCCACAGATCTCCGCAGAGTCTCCTTGTCCAACATCGTCCCAAGGCTGGTTGATGGAGTGGCATGCAACCACGCTCCACTTTCTGAGGTTGCCGCGCTCTAAAGCCTGGCTCTGGCGAACTGGTTGGCCTCCGACAGAAGAGATTTCCGTTGGCGTTCAGTGCGGACGTCATCCCAAGCTCGCTGCTTGTTCCTCGCGTCGCCTCCTGGTGCTTCTGAGTAACCATCCAGAGTCCGCCAGTCCTCTGCAGCTGCGGCACACTCCTGCGCTACACTGGCACTCAGCCAGAGTCCGCCAGTCTTCTGCAGCTGCGGCACACTCCTGCGCTACACTGGCACTCAGCCAGAGTCTGCCAGTCCTCTGCAGCTGCGGCACACTCCTGCGCTACACTGGCACTTAGCCTTCTGAGTTACCAGCCAGAGTCTGCCAGTCCTCTGCAGCTGCGGCACACTCCTGCTCTACACTGGCACTCAGCCAGAGTCCGCCAGTCCTCTGCAGCTGCGGCACACTCCTGCTCTACACAGGCACTCAGCCATAGTCTGCCAGTCCTCTGCAGCTGCGGCACACTCCTGCTCTACACAGGCACTCAGCCATAGTCTGCCAGTCCTCTGCAGCTGCGGCACACTCCTGCTCTACACTGGCACTCAGCCAGAGTCTGCCAGTCCTCTGCAGCTGCGGCACACTCCTGCTCTACACTGGAACTCAGCCTTCTGAGTTACCAGCCAGAGTCCGCCAGTCCTCTGCAGCTGCAGCACACTCCTGCTCTACACTGGCACTCAGCCTTCTGAGTTACCAGCCAGAGTCCGCCAGTCCTCTGCAGCTGCGGCACACTCCTGCTATACACTGGCACTCAGCCTTCTGAGTTACCAGCCAGAGTCCGCCAGTCCTCTGCAGCTGCGGCACACTCCTGCTATACACTGGCACTCAGCCAGAGCCCACCAGTCCTCTGCAGCTGCGGCACACTGCTGCGCTACACTGGCTCTCAGCCGGAGCCCGCCAGTCCTCTGCAGCTGCGGCACAATCCTGCTATACACTGACACTCAGCCAGAGCCCACCAGTCCTCTGCAGCTGCGGCACACTCCTACTCTACACTGGCACTCAGCCATAGTCTGCCAGTCCTCTGCAGCTGCGGCACACTCCTGCGCTACACTGGCACTCAGCCTTCTGAGTTACCAGCCAGAGTCCGCCAGTCCTCTGCAGCTGCGGCACACTCCTGCTCTACACTGGCACTCAGTCTTCTGAGTTACCAGCCAGAGTCCGCCAGTCCTCTGCAGCTGCGGCACACTCCTGCTCTATACTGGCACTCAGCCAGAGTCTGCCAGTCCTCTGCAGCTGCGGCACACTCCTGCTCTACACTGGCACTCAGCCAGAGTCCGCCAGTCCTCTGCAGCTGCGGCACACTCCTGCTCTACACTGGCACTCAGCCATAGTCTGCCAGTCATCTGCAGCTGCGGCACACTCCTGCTCTACACTGGCACTCAGCCAGAGTCTGCCAGTCCTCTGCAGCTGCGGCACACTCCTGCGCTACACTGGCACTCAGCCATAGTCTGCCAGTCATCTGCAGCTGCGGCACACTCCTGCTCTACACTGGCACTCAGCCAGAGTCCGCCAGTCCTCTGCAGCTGCGGCACACTCCTGCTCTACACTGGCACTCAGCCTTCTGAGTTACCAGCCAGAGTCCGCCAGTCCTCTGCAGCTGCGGCACACTCCTGCTCTACACTGGCACTCGGCCTTCTGAGTTACCAGCCAGAGTCCGCCAGTCCTCTGCAGCTGCGGCACACTCCTGCTCTACACTGGCACTCAGTCAGAGTCCGCCAGTCCTCTGCAGCTGCGGCACACTCCTGCTCTACACTGGCACTCAGTCAGAGTCCGCCAGTCCTCTGCAGCTGCGGCACACTCCTGCTCTACACTGGCACTCAGTCAGTGTCCGCCAGTCCTCTGCAGCTGCGGCACACTCCTGCTCTACACTGGCACTCAGCCTTCTGAGTTACCAGCCAGAGTCCGCCAGTCCTCTGCAGCTGCGGCACACTCCTGCTCTACACTGGCACTCAGCCTTCTGAGTTACCAGCCAGAGTCTGCCAGTCCTCTGCAGCTGCGGCACACACCTGCTCTACACTGGCACAGCCTTCTGAGTTACCAGCCAGAGTCCGCCAGTCCTCTGCAGCTGCGGCACACACCTGCTCTACACTGACACTCAGTCAGAGTCCGCCAGTCCTCTGCAGCTGCGGCACACTCCTGCTCTACACTGGAACTCAGCCTTCTGTTTTACCAGCCAGAGTCCGCCAGTCCTCTGCAGCTGCGGCACACTCCTGCTCTACACTGGCACTCAGCCTGATTGGCACCGTGGTGGTGACAAGCTGCAGGCAGCTATGGACTGATGCCACGTAGCTTGGCAGGGCGACATCCTCTGTACGGCGGAGACCGAGGCCGCCATACCTTGTGGGCAGGACTGCTTGGTGCCAGCTATCTTCGTCGAAATCTACGTTTGACAGGCTTGAGACGGCTGATTTTATGACCCGGTCGAGTGACTGCAGAAGCTCTGGTTGTTTGTATATGGGTGCCGCTCTCAATATATACTGCAGCTTGGGAAGCCAGAGACAGTTCTGGAGAAGAAAGAAGGCTGAATGGGTGTCCAGGTCTTGCAGACGTTCTGCAATTCGCTCCAGTTCTTCCTTCTTTTTGGTCATTATAATGACCTCAGCGGCTGCTTGTGATATTGGAGCTCCGAGTATGGGCAAGCTCAGGATCCGTCAGAACAGCTGCTTCTGGAATTACTTACCGAATCATCTCTGCCGTGCTGTTCTTGACCTCTCTCACGTTGCCAGGCAAGATTATTTCGCATTTTCTTGGGTTGATCTCCAGCCAGGGGCGGAACTTTATATCTCTTTGGGAGGGTCCAAGCTCCCCCCCCCCCAATGCTGAGCTGATCTCCCCCATGGTGCTACGCCCCCCCCCCAATGTTTTCCCAAATTTGTGCTTCTCTAAAATTTCAAGGACTGCCCGTATAGATTGTTCTGTTTTGAATTTTGCGTATTTCATCATATCAAGATGTGATTCCATCTGAGGAGTATTCCATCTTAGAAGTATACGAGCAGCATTGCGATTCCTATCCGACTGCTTTTCGATTATGATATAATGGGTAAGTTGATAGCATGGATTCTCTTCTGCTAAGAAGTCCGTAGATACATGGTTCAAGCGTTCAGATTAGCGAATAGCGGAGGTGGAGCATGACGAATTAGCGATCGGAGTGCTCTTTTTAAATGGTGTTCAATGGAATTTGTTGTAAAATTATTGTTTACCTGAAATAAGACTGATAGTTTATGCAGCCTTTTAGGCTCCCTGGTATTGCAATATCCTAAATATCCAACATCCATGCTAAAATAATAGTTTGATCCGGAGGAACATCGAGGGGATCGTGCCATCAAAGGGGCAAGGTCATCGTGTCTGGGGTCATCGTGGCCAGGGGGGCTAGGGGTCCATGGCTCTTCCAGGAAGTTAACGGAGGTCGGCCTGGGTAGTCCTTGGTTGACCAAACGAACCCTCGGTCAGCTTGAGCGAGCCTCGTTGGGCCTGGAGGGGAGCTCGGTCGATCTGAGGGGGCACTCCGTCGACTTGAGGGAGTCCTTCGTCCACCTGAGGGGGTTCCAGTCGGCATAGGGAGCCATTGTTTGTCCTGAGGGCTCCCCTGCCGGCCTGAGGGGGCCTCAGTCGGCCTGATGGCCCTCGGATGGCTTGAGGGAACCTCGGCCGTCTTGAGGGGCCCTTGGTTGGCCTGAGGGGTGTCCAGTCAGACTGACGAGCTCGGCTTCGGTCTGCGGGGGAGGCTCTGTCGGCCTGGAGGGGTCCTCGGTCGGCCTGGATGGGAGCTCGGCTGGTCTGAGGGGGCCTCGATCGGCTTGAGGGAACCTCGGCCGGCTTGAGGGGGCCCTTGGTCGGTCTGAGGAGCTTTTGTTTGGTCTAAGGGGCTCTTTGTCGGCCTGGGGGACCTTTTGTCGGCTTGAGGGGACCTCAGTCGGCCTGAGTGGCCCTCGGTATACCTGAGGGGACCTCGGCCTGTGTGAGAGGGCCCTGAGGGGACCCTCGGTTGGCCTGAGTGGCTCTCGCGTAGCCTGAGTGACCCTCGGTATGCCTGAGTGGGCCCTCGGTCTTAGAGGGCCATTGTCTAGGCCGGAAAGATATAAAAAATCACCGGGAAAAGCCGTGTTCTTACGATCTATAGACCCATTTATCCAAAACGCCCCAATCGCCCCAATCGCCCCAAACGCAAAATCCTTCGTGAAAACGGCTATTGTAAAATTATTGACCACGGATCATCTCAGGTCAGGTCACCAGGCCAGGTCACCCCACCTCCAAAAAAAGTGTGCGGTCGTACCACAGCCACAGTTTGACTGATCGATTTATTTCGTACTTACAGGATTTAATAAGGGTAATGGTACCTACAATTCGTTTATCTCGGATTTTGTATATCGTTGACCTATGGTCGGTTCAATTTCGTTACCTTTCGTGTGTTGAATCTATCGTCCGAATATTTTGTCGACTTTTTTTTAATGTACTTTATTAGTATTGGCAATCAATAGCTGAAACGCAACTGCTAATTTATTTATTTTTAAAATGTAAATGTACATACATACTGAAGTGATGAATTGATGATTAAGTGAATAATACATCTAAAGTGGTTTTGACAATCAGTATTTCTAAGGACATGGTCGCTTAGCCAATTTTCACAGGAATCACATAGTAATTATTTTTGCTGGCATTTTGACCCCAGAGTACTTCATGAGAAGAGCATTTTGTCCCCGACCTTATCCATAAGGACAGCACACTTTGCCACCCCTGATACAGCAGCTCTGTATATATGTAATAGTGTTACTTGTGGCGGGCCTGGCCGGGCGGCCCGTCCCAGCCGAGCGGCGTGCTCGCCGGGGCCGGTGGAGGTCGCCGTGTCGCCGTGCCTGGGGCGCGGTGACCCGAGCAGGAGCGTGACCGGGGCCGCACTGTGATTGGTCCGTGCGGGGCGTGGCCAGGGTGACCCGGGTCCCTGGTGCGGCTGTGGCTCCGGACTCTGGCGGGGAAGGTGTGACGTGCTGCACCGGGACAATACAGGCCACAAGTGAAAAGGAGTTTAGAAAGATTACATATCTGTAGTCTGTACAGGGTACACCGGCACAGTATCACTGATGTAGGCCGTGTCATCAAGACCACTTTTTCCCATCACACTCTTCAATTTCAGGTAAGTCACACGAATTTATCATGGCCCTCCTTAGACATTAGAAGACACACTGTACAAAGAAGTGTCTAAAATGACAGTTGGTTTTACGAAAGTTAGCGGGGAACTGCACCGACGCCAATGCGTACTCATTTGCTTACAAATTCGTTTTAAACATATGTATTCGTTTGCGTGCATTTGGGCATTAACGTCAAGAAACGCGTCCAAATAAATGTAAGAACAGGGAATGATGGGTGTTGGGGTATTCAAATAGTCTTCTTGTGACATATGATTAAATACCGCATCATTCTTTGCTTATTGCGATTCAATATATTTCGGCAGCTTCTTCATCCGTGCCGTAGACAATCGTTTTACTCCATCAAGATGATGTAGGTAAGTACCGGATGATGAATGAACTAAGCGGTATCAAGGCAAAGTGATTCACAGCAATATTCCTTACCACGCTCAAAGCCCAGTTCAACCAAAGAATCTCATATTTCCTAAGAGCAATAATAAAAAGGATTTTTCCAAAACATTGGCGGCGCTAATGTTGCAGGACTCAATTTTTTCCCCATTTGTTTCTTCTCTTTTGCTTACAACAGGATAAGTAACCAGAATTGAAAGAAGTAAATGACAATATAATTTCTTTCCAAACGTGGCGTGATACAATTTGACGAGGTGCATATTCTGTGACTTTTGACAATCTGCTGCACAGCGGTACAATATCCCTGTACAGTGATAGTACAGTATCCCTGTACACATGGGCGGATCCAGAACGGTGGTTTGGGGCCGGGGGGGGGGGGGGGGGGGGGGCACGGGTATTTTTTTTTTGGTTGTTTGTTTGGAGGGGGGCAAATCCCAAAAGTCTTGCACAATTCTGAAAACTCATCGGATTTCGCTTGCTTATGCATTGATAGCTGATTTAAAACAAACTTTCCATAGTAAAAGTTGCTTAGATTTGTATATATATATCAGGAAATATGTCATTTTTGCGCCGATTTCAGGTGGTTTGGGGCCATGACCACTTTGCCCCCCCCCCCCCCTGGATCCACCAGTGCCTGTACAGGGTACAGTATCCCTGTATAGTGGTACAGTATCCCTGTATAATGGTACAGTATCCCTGTATAGCGATACAGTATCCCTGTACAGTGGTACAGTATCCCTGTATAATGGTACAGTATCCCTGTATAGTGGTACAGTATCCCTGTATAGTGATACAGTATCCCTGTATAGTGGTACAGTATCCCTGTATAGCGGTATAGTATCCCTGTATATCGGTAAAGTATCCCTGTACTTATCGATACAGTATCCCTGTATAGCGATACAGTATCCCTGTATAGTGGTACAGTATCCATGTATAGCGGTACAGTATCCCTGTATATCGATACAGTATCCATGTATAGCGGTACGGTATCCCTGTATAGCGATACAGTATCCCTGTATAATGGTACAGTATCCCTGTATAGCGGTACAGTATCCCTGTACAGTGGTACAGTATCCCTGTATAATGGTACAGTATCCCTGTATAGTGGTACAGTGTCCCTGTATAATGGTACGGTATACATGTACAGTGGTACAATATCCCTGTATAGCGGTACAGTATCCCTGTATAGCGGTACAGTATCCCTGTCTAGCGGTACAGTATCCCTGTCTAGCGGTACAGTATCCCTGTATAGTGGTACAGTATCCATGTATAGCGGTACAGTATCCATGTATAGCGGTACAGTATCCCTGTATAGTGGTACAGTATCCCTGTATAACGATACCGTATCCCTGCATAGCGGGACAGTATCCATGTATAGCGGTACAGTATCCCTGTATAGCGATACAGTATCCCTGTATAATGGTACAGTATCCCTGTATAGTGGTACAGTATCCCTGTATAATGGTACGGTATACATGTACAGTGGTACAATATCCCTGTATAGCGGTACAGTATCCCTGTATATCGGTACAGTATCCCTGTTTAGCGGTACAGTATCCCTGTATAGTGGTACAGTATCCATGTATAGCGGTACAGTATCCATGTATAGCGGTACAGTATCCCTGTATAGCGGTACAGTATCCCTGTATAGCGGTACAGTATCCCTGTATAGCGGTACAATATCCCTGTATAGTGGTACAGTATCCCTGTATAACGATACCGTATCCCTGTATAGCGGTACAGTATCCATGTATAGCGGTACAGTATCCCTGTATAGCGATACAGTATCCCTGTATAATGGTACAGTATCCCTGTATAGCGGGACAGTATCCCTGTATAGCGGTACAGTATCCCTGTATAGCGGTACAGTATAATGTACAGTGGTACAGTATCCCTGTATAGCGGTACAGTATCCCTGTATAGCGATACCGTATTCCTGTATAGCGGTACAGTATCCCTGCATAATGGTACAGTATCCCTGTATAGTGGTACAGTATCCCTGTATAGCGGTACAGTATCCCTGTATAGCGGTACAGTATCCCTGTATAGTGGTACAGTATCCCTGTGTAGCGATACAGTATTCCTGTATAGTGGTACAGTATCCCTGTATAGCGGTACAGTATCCATGTATAGCGATACATTATCCCTGTATAGCGGTACAGTATCCCTGTATAGTGGTACAGTATCCCTGTATAGTGGTACAGTATCCCTGTATAGTGGTACAGTATCCCTGTATAGCGATACAGTATCCCTGTATAGCGATACAGTCTCCCTGTATAATGGTACAGTATCCCTGTATAGCGATACATTATCCCTGTATAGCGGTACCGTATCCCTGTATAGTGGTACAGTATCCCTGTATAGTGGTACAGTATCCATGTATAGCGGTACATTATCCCTGTATAGTGGCACAGTATCCCTGTATAGCGGTACAGTATCCCTGTATAGCGGTACAGTATCCCTGTATAGTGGTACAGTATCCCTGTATATCGATACAGTATCCCTGTATAGTGGCACAGTATCCCTGTATAGCGGTACGGTATCCCTGTATAGCGGTACAGTATCCCTGCATAGCGATACAGTATCCCTGTATAGTGGCACAGTATCCCTGTATAGCGGTACAGTATTCCTGTATAGCGGTACAGTACCCCTGTATGGTGGTACAGTATCCCTGTATAGCGGTACAGTATCCCTGTATAGCGATACAGTATCCCTGTATAGTGGTACAGTATCCCTGCATATCGGTACAGTATCTCTGTATAGCGGTACAGTATCCCTGTATAGCGATACCGTATCCCTGTATTGCGATACAGTATCCCTGTATAGTGGTACAGTATCCCTGTATAGCGGTGCAGTATCCCTGTATAATGGTACAGTATTCCTGTATAGCGGTAGAGTACCCCTGTATAGCGATACAGTATCCCTGTATAGTGGTACAGTATCCATGTATAGCGATACATTATCCCTGTATAGCGGTACAGTATCCCTGTATAATAGTACAGTATCCCTGTATAGCGGTACAGTATCCCTGTATAGTGGTACAGTATCCCTGTATAGCGGTACAGTATCCCTGTAAAATGGTACAGTATCCCTGTATAGCGGGACAGTATCCCTGTATAGCGGTACAGTATCCCGGTATAGTGGTACAGTATCCCTGTATAGCGGTGCAGTATCCCTGTATAGTGGTACAGTATTCCTGTATAGCGGTACAGTACCCCTGTATAGCGATACCGTATCCCTGTATAGCGATACAGTATCCCTGTATAGTGGTACAGTATCCATGTATAGCGATACATTATCCCTGTATAGCGGTACAGTATCCCTGTATAGCGGTACAGTATCCCTGTATAGCGATACATTATCCCTGTATAATGGTACAGTATCCCTGTATAGCGGTACATTATCCCTGCATAGTGGTACAGTATCCCTGTATAATGGTACAGTATCCCTGTATAGCGGTACAGTATCCCTGTATAGCGGTACAGTATCCCGGTATAGCGATACATTATCCCTGTATAATGGTACAGTATCCCTGTATAGCGATACAGTATCCCTGTATAGCGGTACATTATCCCTGCATAGTGGTACAGTATCCCTGTATAATGGTACAGTATCCCTGTATAGCGGTACAGTATCCCTGTATAGCGGTACAGTATCCCGGTATAGCGGTACAGTATCCATGTATAGCGATACATTATCCCTGTATAGCGGTACAGTATCCCTGTATAATGGTACAGTATCTCTGTATAGCGATACAGTATCCCTGTATAGTGGTACAGTATCCCTGTATAGCGGTACAGTATCCCTGTATAGAGGTACAGTATCCCTGTATAGTGGTACAGTATCCCTGTATAGCGGTACAGTATCCCTGCATAGCGATACATTATCCCTGTATAGCGGTACAGTATCCCTGTATAGCGGGACAGTATCCCTGTATAGCGGTACAGCATCCATGTATAGCGATACAGTGTCCCTGTATAGTGGTACAGTATCCCTGTATAGTGATACAGTATAATGTACAGTGGTACAGTATCCCTGTATAGCGGTACAGTATCCCTGTACAGTGGCACAGTATCCCTGTATAGTGACACAGTATCCCTGTGTAGTGACACAGTATCCCTGTATAGTGGTACAGTATCCCTGTACAGTGGCACAGTATCCCTGTATAGTGACACAGTATCCCTGTGTAGTGATACAGTATCCCTGTATAGCGGTACAGTATCCCTGCATAGCGATACAATATCCCTGTATAGTGGTACAGTATACCTGGGTAGCGATACAGTATCCCTGTATAGAGATACAGTATCCCTGCATAGCGATACTATACAGTATCCCTGTATAATGGTACAGTATCCCTGTATAGCGGGACAGTATCCCTGTATAGTGGTACAGTATCTCTGTATAGCGGTACAGTATCCCTGCATAGCGATACTATACAGTATCCCTGTATAGTGGTACAGTATCCCTGTATGGTGGTACAGTATCCCTGCATAGTGGTACAGTATCCCTGTATCGTGGTACAGTATCCATGTATAGCGATACATTATCTCTGTATAGCGGTACAGTATCCCTGTATAATAGTACAGTATCCCTGTATAGCGACACAGTATCCCTGTATAGTGGTACAGTATCCCTGTATAGCGGTACAGTATCCCTGTCTAGCGGTACAGTATCCCTGTTTAGTGGTACAGTATCCCTGTATATCGGTACAGTATCCCTGCATAATGGTACAGTATCCATGCATAGCGGTACAGTATCCCTATATAGTGGTACAGTATTCCTGTATAGCGGTACAGTATCCCTGTATAGTGATACAGTATCCCTGTATAGCGGTACAGTATCCCTGTATAGTGTGACAGTATCCCTGTTTATCGGTACAGTATCCCTGTATAGCGGTACAGTATCCATGTATAGCGGTACAGTATCCCTGTATAGCGGTACAGTATCCCTGTACAGCGGTACAGTATCCCTGTGTAGCGATACACTATCCCTGTATAATGGTACAGTATCCCTGTATATCGGTACAGTATCCCTGTATAGCGGTGCAGTATCCCTGTATAGCGGTACATTATCCCGGCATAATGGTACAGTATCCCTGTATAGTGGTACAGTATCCCTGTGTAGCGATACAGTATCCCTGTATAGTGGCACAGTATCCCTGTGTAGCGATACAGCATCCCTGTATAGCGGTACAGTGTCCCTGCATAGCGGTACAGTATCCATGTATATCGGTAAAGCATCCCTTTATATCGGTACAGTATCCCTGTATAGTGGCACAGTATCCCTGTATAGCGGTACAGTATCTCTGTATAATGGTACAGTATCCCTGTATAGTGGCACAGTACCCCTGCATAGTGGCACAGTATCCCTATACAGTGGTACAGTATCCCTGTATAGTGGCACAGTATCCCTGTATAGTGGTACAGTATCCCTGTATAGTGGCACAGTATCCCTGTATAGTGGTACAGTATCCCTGTATAGTGGTACAGTATCCCTGTATAGTGGTACAGTATCCCTGTATAGTGGTACAGTATCCCTGTATAGCGGTAAAGTATCCCTGTATAGCGGTACAGTACCCCTGTATAGCGGCACAGTACCCCTGTATAGCGGCACAGTATCCTGTATAGCGGTACAGTATCCCTGTATAGCGGTAAAGTATCCCTGTATAGTGGCACAGTATCCTGTACAGTGACACAGCATCCCTGTATAGCGATACAGTATCCCGGTATATCTATACAGTATCCCTGTATATCTATACAGTATCCCTGTATAGCGGTACAGTATCCCTGTATAATGGTACAGTATTCAGGTATAGCGGTACAGTATCCCTGTACAGTGGCACAGTATCCCTGTATAGCGGTACAGTATCCCTGTATAGCGGTACAGTATCCCTGTATAGTGGTACAATATCCCTATATAGTGGTACAGTATCCCTGTATAGCGGTAAAGTATCCCTGTATAGTGGCACAGTATCCCTGTATAGCGGTAAAGTATCCCTGTATAGTGGCACAGTATCCTGTACAGTGGCACAGCATCCCTGTATAGCGATACAGTATCCCTGTATAGCGGTACAGTATCCCTGTATAGTGGTACAGTATCCCTGCATAGCGGTACATTATCCCTGTATAACGGTACAGTATCCCTGTATAGCGGTACAGTATCCCTGTATAGTGGTACAGTATCCATGCATAGCGGCACAGTATCCCTGTATATCGATACAGTATCCCTGTATAGCGGTACAGTATCCCTGTATAATGGTACAGTATCCACGTATAGCGGTACAGTATCCCTGTACAGTGGCACAGTATCTCTGTATAGCGGTACAGTATCCCTGTATAGTGGTACAGTATCCCTGTATATTGTATGGTATTGTATTAAACAATTAAAACACTCTCCATTTTAAAATGGCTATTCCGAGTGTCGGGTTAGGGTTAAGAAGAGAGACATGTTAAAAGACAATCGGTATACAACACACAATAAGATCAGATGAATATAAAAGTGTTCACGGGCTATATAAAATAAAACACACACGCACACACACACACGCAGTCACACACTCATTTCCCTCACTTCACACAACTAAAAGTTCGGACACTGCACGCTTAAAAGCCCCCAGGGATAAATCGCGAATCTCCAGCGGGAGGCGGTTATATATCTGCGCCGTACAAAAAAGAAGGTGCCGCCTACCTGCTTCGGTTCTCACGCGCGGGAGGTAGGCCAGCAACTGGCGGGCGGTAGGCCAGCCCAGTTCGTCTCGCATCTGCGTACTGCCGGGTGGTTCGAGAGCGAAGAGCAGAGTTGACCTGGAGCTGAGAGGAAAGAGCCACTGGCTCCCCGTTGCAGCGAATTTTGTGCAGAAAATTTAATGAGTGAAGTTCGTACAACTGGCGGGCGGCAGGCCAGCCCAGTTCGTCTCGCACGTCCTATATGTGGTCGAATTTGCGGCGGCCAGAAACAACGCGCAGCGTAAAATTGAGGATCTTTTGGAGGCGCTGTATATTTTTCTCTGACCCGTTTCCAAAGACAGCAAGACAGTATCGGACGTGCGAGAGGACCAAGGCATTGACCAGAGTAGGCAGAAGGTCGGGCGGGATCTGATGACGCGCGTGGGACAGGCCGATGAGGATACCGTTGCATTTTTTTGACGAGAGCAGACACGTGAGAGTCCCAGGTGAGGTGCTTGTCGAACACCACGCCAAAGTTGCTCACTGTAGGGCCCCCACGGATCGTATCCTCGCGAAATCGAATGGAGATCGGGACTAAGCCACGACAATTCTGACGGGAATCAAATACGATAAGTTCAGTTTTGCCGGTGTTGACCTTCAAACCGTGGGAGTGGAACCAGGCATCCAAAGAGTTTAAAACCTGCCTCAGGGGCAAAGAGGGGGAAGTCGTTGGCGAAAATCTGGGAAAGGAGCGGGCCAAGTGAGGAACCTTGGAAAACACCCATATGATTGGGGAGAGGACTGGAAAGGAGTCGGTTTCCCCGACCACCAGTTGTACAAACAGATTGAGTATGGCCACGGAGGTAAGAGGAAAACCAGGTCGGATCGATACAATAGGCTTGAAGTTGGGAAAGAAGCTTTGAGTGGTCGATGACGTCAAAGCATTTGGAAAGGTCGAGAAGACAGAGAAGCGTGAGATCCTGGCGATCGGTAGCAGAAAGGATGTGGTCAAATACGGTAACTAGCGCAGTTTCTGTGGATAGGCTAGAGCGGAAACCGTGCTGGGAAGAGGAGAAAAGATGATTTTCAGACATATAGGAGTATAGCTGCTGCTGAGCAACTTTCTCCACAAGCTTGGGGAAGGCAGGGACGATGGAGATGGGACGAAAGTTGGATGCTTCGGAAAGGCTGCCGGATTTGTGGATAGGGTGAACGGTGGAGTGCTTCCAGGACGCGGGAAATTCACAGGTTGTGAGACAGGTGTTGACAAGATAGAGAAGGACGTGACCAATGGCATCAAAACACAGCCTAATAATCCCGATGCTAACACCGTCAGAGTCAGTGGCAGAAGAGTTTTTCATTGAGAAGAGAACAGACCGGAGAGACTGAAGTGAAGTAGGTTTCAGTGAGAAGGCACAGGCACCCACCCTGGGTAGCCTGCAAGGAAGACGAAGGGGCTCTCTCCTGGATCGGACCTCACCCGCGACTCGAGGACCTACCCCCACAAAGTACTCGTTAAGCTCGTTGGGGGTGGCCTCAGGCGCAACTCGCTGAGTGAACCTCTTGCCCTCGATCACCTGACGCACGTTGCGAAAGATGGAGACCGGACCCTGCCTCCTCACCCGGCTGGAAATATCGTTTCTGACATCTCGTCTGATGGCCGATTTTACTTGTTTATCCAAGGTGAGGAAGGCAGGAGTTCGGCCCTCCCGGGCAAGAAGTCCACGGCGCTGCGCCATGAGTCGCAGAGTGGCGTCCGAGGCAGGGGGGGGGGGGGGGGCGAAGGGTTGTGAATTTTGAGGCGCTGTAAAGGAGCATGATAGTCAAGAACAGGTAAGAGCAGCTGGGTGAAGGCAGACCACTGATCCGTAAATCCCACGCGCGAGAAAACCGGGTTCCAGTCGGTGTGATACAATGAGGTATGAAAGTCAAGGACATTCACGCGGCTCAGGCGTCTAGACTGAACAATGGAAGGTCGAGCCCTTAGTTTGGGGATGGTGAGATATGCCTTAGTAAAAGAATGATCACTATAAGAACACGGTAAGACACAAATATCATGAACAAAAGTTGCAGAGTTAGAGATAAAAACGTCTAAGAGTGAGCCAGATCTAAAAGTTGGCATATCTACAAACTGATGGAGGTTGAAACTATGCATGAACTCTGTTAGCCCGAC
Source organism: Chirona hameri (assembly GCA_036785665.1). Classification (NCBI taxonomy): domain Eukaryota; kingdom Metazoa; phylum Arthropoda; class Thecostraca; order Balanomorpha; family Balanidae; genus Chirona; species Chirona hameri. The sequence continues at coordinate 103,100 of JAXIVJ010001834.1, forward strand.
CTTGCCATTGTTCGAGTCTAGACCAAGTAAATTGCAGTTTAAGTCACCAGTAATAAGAATGGGATCGGCAGACATTAAACGCACACGTTGCAGTTGAGATTAGAGACAGTCAAAATCAGCTGATAGGTGAGTGATGGTATGACGTGGTGGTCTATATGCTGCACATAAATTAAACCGACGCCCACGATTATCTGACACTGACAGCCACAGAGTTTCAAGTTTACATGTCCTACAACTGCACACTGACTGAAGCCTTTTGACCTTTAACCCGCGCACTGCAGGGGGGGGGGGGGGGGTTGATTTCCGCCCCCCCTCAGGTTTTTCAAAGATAGCGAAAAAACGGCGGTCACCACTTGACCTTGACCTGAGGTTAATTTGTTAAGTTGACTTAACAAGGCCACCATGTATATTATTCGAAGCGCCTGGACAAGATAAACACAATGGCGTAAACAGTTTTCCGTTATCTGTATTAAGTAAAAAGTTAATAGCAAAAAATGATTTAGCAAAAACCGGCATGTTTTTAATTTTTGACCTCTGGAGCCTCAAATATTGACCTGAGATCAAATCTGAGGACACCTTAGCGATTGTAAATTTCACTGGCTGGCGTTTGCTTTTTCCGTTTGTTTCTAACTATCATCGTTTCTGAGATATATGGGAATTTCTGGAGTGATGTCCTAAAACAGAAAGAAACTGGGAAATTTGACCTTTGATGACCTCTGGTGACCTAAATTTTGACCTTACCTAAAAGAACACTGAAATACTTTCGATAGAACATGCACCAAGCTATCAAATGCCTTTTTCTGCTTCTCGCTACGTAGCGTAGTTTTCGAGATCTCAGGGAGGGCGGAAATCAACCTCCCCCCCTGCAGTTCGTGTTCGGCGCAAAGCCCCTGCAGTTCGCGGGTTAAACCTGTCTTACAAAGGACTGCGACCCCCCCCCCCCCGCCCCTGTAACCCCTGCCATCAGAACGGTCCGCCCTTGATAACAAGTATCCCGGGAAGTTGACATATCTAGAAGTAGTTTCCGGTTTCAGCCAAGTTTCCGTTAACCCTATTTGTAACAGGCTCCTGGCTACCCCTATTTGTAACAGGGGGGGGGGCGAATTCCGCCCTCCCCCCCGGAGATCTCGAGATCTACCCGTCCGATTTTCAAAAATGAAACGATGTTTGGTTCCCCTCAACACGATCTACATTTATAAATAATAAAAAAAAAAAATTGGGATAGGGGGGCAACAGGGGGGCAAAAACTACAAATTTTAGTGGTATTTTGATCCAACATAGCTTTTATGTTTATCGACCGATTTTAACACAACTAATAGGAATCGATAGAGATTGAATCGGAAATTGATATATGACGGTGACGTTTGAAAATTAAAAAATCATAGGCGTGTGCAGGTCACTCAATATGGGGTGAAGTAAATGCGTAATAAAACAATTTTTTGATGTTTTTTTTATAAATGAAATGGTATGTGATTGAGACATTAGAAAAAACAGTTATAAATCGTATTTTTTTTGCCATAGGCGGCACCAGGTTAGTAAAAAGGGGGTAAAATTGGAGAAAATATTAACCGCAGACAAGTTGCTACCCAGCACTATAAATATGTTACTGATCATAGATAGTTCCTTTTTGCATGTTGTACTTCATCATAGGCGTATCCAGGATCCAAACTAGGGCGGCGCAAGACCTTTTGATAAGTATATTATCCGCTATTATGATACTAACTAGTCAACAGTGACTATTTCACTTACAACTTCAATTAACATTGCTTACCCCCCTTTTACCCTACCTGGACTCGCCTATTATCTTATAAACGTTCGTAGAGTAGCCTGTGGTGCGTGTTTCATCCGAAAACTGCAGTATGTTATGTCATTGTACGCCCATGCCTCTTAGTTTCCTTGCAATAATATGACCCCCTTTCTTCCATTCCTGAACGCGCCTCTGCAAAAAAAGACTTTATTCCCTTTTCTGGTCTCATATGTGCATATATTATTATAAGCTAAACGTATATTGCGCCGTTATCGCTGGCATATCGTCATCACCATGCCAGTCACCCCCCTTTTCATGTTCCTGAACACGCCCCTGAAACTCTATATGTAATAAATTATGCAAATAATGGAAGCAGAAGCTATCTTTTACATCTTGATAGCTATAAATGCCCCTTACATTGCTATATTGGCTTCCCGCCAAGCATTGAATACTTCCTGGAACCCCCCCCCCCCCCTTTTCTAGCCCCTGAAACCGCCTCTGCCATGCAATTTTGTATGATATTTCATTAACATCATCTAATTTGCACTTATTGCAATCACGGTAAGCCGATGTAACTCCTTCATACTTGATGCAGTTGGGAAGAAACCGTGAAGATCGCATTTCCGTATTTTCGTCAAATGTCGCCTCCGAACCCACCCAAAACTGTGCCCTGGAACCGCCTCTGTTCAATTTAAGAACTCAAAATTTTGACTCCAAATGTGGAGTTCAATTCTATGAAAAGTCCCAAAATTCCATGGGCCTGCTCCCAGCCGTTCTGGAGATATCTGCGAAAAACATGAGGGGGGGGGGCGGAATCCGCCCCCCCCCCTGTTACAAATAGGGTTAAAATGCAAACATCGCAATTAAAATGACTGAGATCATGGCGCAATGATAACATATCCCTTGATGGACTGTACATTTAAAGCAAGAACACACAAACTCTCACACCCACTGCTCCTCAGCGCCGATGGCCGTTCCTGTCCCCTACGATGACGCCTCCCTCCACGCCTCCCCCTGGCACGTCCACGGCCGCCGCGCCGAACAGTCCTCCGCCCGGACCCCACACCACCAGCTGTCAGCGCGGGGCAGCTCCACGGCGCGTGCGCAGGTGGCGCAGCCGGCCGGCAGGCGATAGAGCCGCCGGATTCCCAAGTCCCTTCTGGACTCTGGCAGTGCCCCAGCGGCACCCACTCCCACCCCTGCCGAATCTCTGGCGGAGTCCCCAGCCGGGCCCCCTCTGGACCCCGGGTCCCCGGTTGAGTCCTCTGAGGAGGACTCTGACGACTCGACCGAGGGAGAGACAGACGCCTCTCTAATCAGAACCGTCACCCGCCAAGTCCAAAACTCCCACCCTCCTCCCCTCTCTGAAGACGGTCAGACCCTCTCCCCGCCATCCCCCCTCCCCCCACCCCCTTCCCGGCTCCCTGAAGAGAGTTTGACCCCCTCCCCGCCATCCCGGCCACTCTCCCGCCCTGCCTTGCCTTCAAGGTCAAAGAGACAGGAGAGTCCCTCCCCCTCCAGCTCTTCTGAGCGTAACCGCTACCGCCGCAATTTGAGACGGTTCACAAACAGGAAACAATAAATCACCTCCAATAAAATACTTCATTAAGTTATTTTTGACTCCCTGTTAAATCATGTTGCTGCTGACGTGGGGGTTGCGTGTTGGCTGCCGGTGTCTTGTTGCGGGGGTCCCCTGCTGGATCGGCCGCGCGGCGAAGGGTTCTTTTCGTTGCGTGGCTGATTTGGCGGGGGATTTCTGCGATGGGACGCCGATGGTTGATGTGCGGTTTTGCGTTGGCGGCGGCATGATTCCCTGCCAAATCAGTCGCGCAACGAAAGGTTCCATTGGAATTCGTTGTTCATTTCTTAACGTAACGCTCCTCCCAACCCTCCTCTCTCCTTTACTCCGCTCTTGCCAGAGCCGAGTAATTGAACACCCGCCCCTGATCACAGATGCCGATGCTGCACTGCGGTGCGGTGGCCGCTGCGCTGCGGTGCAGTGTCCACTCCACTGCGCTGCGGTGCGGTGTCCGCTGCGCTGCGGTGCAGTATCCACCCCGTCCCACGTTACACAGCTGCTAATCGGCTGAGAAGGTTCATGAATAGGAAATATTAATAAACAAAAACACCTCCAATAAACTACTTCATTAAGTTATTTCTAACTCCCTGTTAAATCATGTTGCTGCCGACGTGGGGTTGCGTGTTGACTGCCGGTGTCTTGTTGCGGAGGTCCCCTGCCGGACCGGCCGCGCGGCGAATTTGGGTTCCATTCGTTGCGTGGCTGACTTGGCGGGGGGTTTCTGCGATGGGACGCCGGTGGTGGATGTGCGGTTTTCGCGTTGGCAGCGGCATGATTCCCTGCCAAATCAGTCGCGCAACGAAGGGTTCCATTGGAATTCGTTGTTCATTTCTTAACGTAATGCTCCTCCCAGCCCTCCTCTCCCCTCTACTCCGCTCTTGCCAGAGCCGAGTAGTTGAACACCCGCCCCTGATCACAGATGCCGATGATGCACTGCGGTGCGGTATTCGCAAACTTTTTTACTTCGTGACTCCCATCCCGAGTTAATCACACTTCTTTATGATTTTCTTCATACAACACGATTATAACTATTTATATAACGTAATAACATGGGGTTTTACTGTGCAATTTGGCAAAACGCACAGGTTTTCCCCTTGGCTAGGCTCCGTTTTTTTTTTATTAATTAGGACTTTTCCCGGCGGAATACACTACACAATAGGTCATTACACAATTCTACTTATTCTACTATATACTATCTTATTTTATTTTATATTATTTTTATTATATTATTCCCAGGCCCAGGGAGCTTCTGGTCGACAGGCATCACCTAACACTTGCTATCACACCCCCACACCTTCATTGCTTGGTCCTTGGTCAGTGCAAGGGCCGGTAGTGCGATTAGGCTCTCGCTCACGGCATCGCACTGACCTACAATAACACTCACACACACACACATCCTGAGTGTGCTCTTAATACCTGAGATAGAGGCCAGATCTTGCAACATAACTCGCTGCACACGCTTGAGGACCGTGTCGCGGCAGTTATAGCACACTCAGAGCACCTACACTACCACACCTATCCGATTTTGGCACACCAGATCTGATCTGGAGTGTGCTCCAAGGTACGACGACATAACTCGCTGCACACGGTTCCCGGGAGTGTATATTCAAAACCATTTGACGGCAGAGAATTGCACCCCGCGGGACCGGCCGCGGTAGAAGTTATGTTGAGCACACTCCGAGCACCCACACAACCACTGACCAGATCGACCTGGGCCTGTCACCCGCCCCGCCTAATTAGTTAATTTTGTGCTTATTCTTTTATTTTTATTTTTCATTAGAATCGTTTCTAGTGTGTCTGTGTGTGTATGGAATATATTGTGTATGTATGTGTCTCGTGTTTTATTTTAACTTTGACTTTGAACGAAATACTTAACGTAAGATAGACTTTAGATTTACTTTGAACAATTCACTTAACGTAAAATAGCTACCCTATTCCCTTGTTTGCTCGGGTTCATATAAACCGATTAACGTAACTCTTTGCCTGGCAAATTGCCAGAAGTAATTTTCCCAAACCCGGGAAATGGCTATAGGCCGGTCCGGGTAAAAAAAAAACGAAAAAAAACAACGGCGAGCTGTGCTGCCACGGGAGAGAGGCCGGCACGGCGGCCGACGTGTAGATGCGCACCAGGAGCGCGAAGAGAAGCAGACGAAGAAGGTCCGAATCCATCAGACCGGATGCAAGGGCAGAACGTCCGCCGAAATGTCCGACGCCAGTCCGTCGCAGCGCTGGCTTACAAGCGGCCACCGGTCCCAGGTTACCGGCCCACGACTCGGTCCCCGGCTTGCTCAGCCGGGTAACCTGCACTCTAGGCAGGGGCGATGTCTGTTGTCAGGGTCAGGGTCAAGGTCACGGCCACCACAGACGGTCAGGCCACAGACCCCAGACCAAGAATCAACTGATGGTCGAAGCGATCAGCTGATCGGTGTAAACAACCGGCCGCCGCCGAGTCGGGACAGGGCTGAGCGGGCCGAGCGAGGCAACCAGCTTAGCGCCGAACAGTCGACGAACTCGACACCCAACGATCTCCGAAGAACAGCGGGCTCCCACAGCACTCAGACGCAGTCACACCTCACGATCACACTCCAGTCTCACGGGACGGACGAAGGTCGGAACACGCTCGCTCCGGCTAGCTCAGGTAAGGAGGGGAGCCGCCCGCGCGCGTCGCACGTCCGAACGCGGCACCGCGCGCTGGCCAACTGTGTATAGTGGTACAGTATCCCTGTATAGCGGTACAGTATCCCTGTATAGTGGTACAGTATCCCTGTATATCAGTACAGTGTCCCTGTATAGATGTACAGTATCCCTGTATAGCGGGACAGTATCCCTGTATAGCGGTACAGTATCCCTGTCTAGCGGTACATTATCCCTGTATAGTGGCACAGTATCCTGTATAGTGGTACAGTATCCCTGTATAGTGGTACAGTATCCCTGTATAGCGATACAGTATCCATGTATAGCGGTACAGTATCCCTGTATAGCGGTACATTATCCCTGTATAGCGGTACAGTATCCCTGTATAGCGGAATAGTATCCCTGTATAATGGTACAGTATCCCTGTATAGCGATACATTATCCCTGTATAGTGGAACAGTATCCCTGTATAGTGGTACAGTATCCCTGTATAGCGGACAGTATCCCTGTATAGCGGTACATTATCCCTGTATAGTGGTACAGTATCCCTGTATATCGATACAGTATCCCTGTATATCGATACATTATCCCTGTATAGTGGTACAGTATCCCTGTATAGCGATACCGTATCCCTGTATAGCGGTACCGTATCCCTGTATAGCGGTAAAGTATCCCTGTATATCGGTACAGTATCCCTGTATCGTGGCACAGTATCTCTGTATAGCGATACAGTATCCCTGTATAGCGATACATTATCCCTGTATAGTGGCACAGTATCCCTGGGTAGCGATACAGTATCTCTGTATAGCGATACAGTATCCCTGTATAATGGTACAGTATCCCTGTATAGCGGTACAGTATCCCTGTATAGCGATACCGTATCCCTGTATAGCGGTACAGTATCCCTGTAAAGTGGTACAGTATCCCTGTATAGTGGTACAGTATCCCTGTATAGCGGTACCGTATCCCTGTATAGCGGTAAAGTATCCCTGTATAACGGTACAGTATCCCTGTATAGTGGTACAGTATCTCTGTATATCGGTAAAGTATCCCCGTATAGTGGTACAGTATCCCTGTATAGCGGGACAGTATCCCTATATAGTGGTACAGTATCCCTGTATAGTGGTACAGTATCCCTGTATATCGGTACAGTATCCCTGTATAGCGGTACAGTATCCCTGTATAGCGATACAGTATCCCTGTATAGCGATACAGTATCCCTGTATAGTGGTACAGTATCCCTGTATATCGGTACAGTATCCCTGTATAGTGGTACAGTATCCCTGTATAGCGATACAGTATCCCTGTATAGCGATACAGTATCCCTGTATAGTGGTACAGTATCCCTGTATAGTGATACAGTATCCCAGTATAGTGGCACAGTATCCCTGTATAGTGGTGCAGTATCCCTGTATAGCGGGACAGTATCCCTGTATAGCGGTACAGTATCTCTGTATAACGGAACTGTATCCCTGTATAGTGGTACAGTATCCCTGTATAGTGGCACAGTATCCCTGTGTAGCGGTACAGTATCCCTGTATAGTGGTACAGTATCCCTGTATAGCGGTACAGTATTCCTGTATATCGGTAAAGTATCCCTGTATAGTGGTACAGTATCCCTGTATAGTGGTACAGTGTCCCTGTATAGCGGGACAGTATATCTGTATAGTGGTACCGTGTTCCTGTATATCGGTAAAGTATCCCTGTATAGTGGTACAGTATCCCTGTTTAGCGGTACAGTATTCCTGTATATCGGTAAAGTATCCCTGTATAGTGGTACAGTATCCCTGTATAGCGGTACAGTATCCCTGCATATCGATACAGTATCCCTGTATAGCGGTACAGTATCCCTGTATATCGATACAGTATCCCTATATAGTGGTACAGTATCCCTGTATAGCGGTACAGTATCCCTGTATAGCGGTACAGTATCCCTGTATAGCGGTACAGTATCCCTGTATAGGGATACAGTATCCCTGTATATCGGTACAGTATCCCTGTATAGCGGTACAGTATCCCTGTATAGTGGCACAGTATCCCTGCATATCGATACAGTATCCCTGTATAGCGATACAGTATCCCTGTATAGCGATACAGTATCCCTGTATATCGGTAAAGTATCCCTGTACAGTGGTACAGTATCCCTGTATAACGGTACAGTATCCCTGTATAGCGATACAGTATCCCTGTATAGCGGTACAGTATCCATGTATAGTGGCACAGTATCCCTGTATAGTGGCACAGTATCCTGTATAGCGGTACAGTATCCCTGTATAGTGGTACAGTATCCCTGTATTGCGATACAGTATCCATGTATAATGGTACAGTATCCCTGTATAGCGGCACAGTATCCCTGTATATCGATGCAGTATCCCTGTATAGCGGTACAGTATCCCTGTATAATGGCACAGTATCCCTGTATAGCGGTACAGTATCCCTGTATAGCGGTACAGTATCCCTGTATAATGGTACAGTATCCCTGTATAGCGGGACAGTATCCCTGTATAGTGGTACAGTATCCCTGTATAGCGGTACCGTATCCCTGTATAGTAGTACAGTATCCCTGTATAATGGCACAGTATCCCTGTATAGCGGCACAGTATCCCTGTATATCGATACAGTATCCCTGTATAGCGGGACAGTATCCCTGTATAGCGGTACAGTATCCCTGTATAATGGCACAGTATCCCTGTATAGCGGTACAGTATCCCTGTATAGCGGTACAGTATCCCTGTATAGCGGTACAGTATCCCTGTATAGCGGGACAGTATCCCTGTATAGTGGTACAGTATCCCTGTATAGCGGTACAGTATCCCTGTATAATGGTACAGTATCCCTGTATAGCGGCACAGTATCCCTGTATATCGATACAGTATCCCTGTATAGTGGTACAGTATCCCTGTATAATGGCACAGTATCCCTGTATAGCGATACAGTATCCCTGTATAGTGGTACAGTATCCCTGTATAGTAGTACAGTATCCCTGTATAGCGGTACAGTATCCCTATACAGTGGTACAGTATCCCTGTATAGCGGTACAGTATCCCTGTATAGCGGAACAGTATCCCTGTTTAGCGGTACAGTATCCCTGTATAGCGGTACAGTATCCCTGTATAGCGATACAGTATCCCTGTATAGCGGTACAGTATCCCTGTATAATGGTACAGTATCCCTGTATAGCGGTACAGCATCCCTGTATATCGATACAGTATCCCTGTATGGTTTATTGTTTATTTGTTTATTTAATATCTAGCAACCACAGGCCTGAGCCCAGTTACGGTTGCAGTCGAGATCACACATACAGTACACACACACACACACACGCACGCACGCACGCACGCACGCACGCGCACGTGCACACGTGCACACACATGCACACACATGCACACACATGCACACACATGCACACACATGCACACATATGCACTAAAGTGTACAATATACAGGTGCCTAGAGAAGGCAAAAATTCATTTAAAATGGAAATACAGTGAGAAGCCCGATACACCAAATACGCTTCTAAAAAATGGCATTACGGTATTCATCCAATGAAAGACCCTAAGCTTCGGGCATAGGCGACGGCATGGGCTCGGAAGTGCACATGATAAAAGAAGTCAGCGTCTGGAGACTAGGAACTAGTTGCACAGGCGGGCCACAAAGACGTTCTTGACCGTGTTCACCCTGCCGAAAGGTTCGCGGAAGAGACCAGTGTGTCGCGAGCGACGGGCTGGTACGAGGAGAGGAAACAGCGAGACCAGAAGTGGAGTTCAAGGATTTTGGAGCAGATCAGAAGGAGTGAGACAGGTCGGTAGTTCTCGGGGAGCTTTCTGGAACCCTTCTTAAACACGGAAATCACGTTGGCCTGCTTCCACACGGTTGGAAAGGTGCCAGTGCGCACGGACAGGCGGCAAATCCTATCAAGCGGCACAGACAGCTCGTCGGCTTATTCCTTCAAAATTCTGGCACTCAGTCCGTCAGGGCCGCAGGCCTTGTGCGCACAGAGTTCACGTAACATCAGCGAAATGCGACCAACAGGAACGATACACCTATCCAAGCCGGGACAGTTTCAAACAGGAGCCTCGGGCATGACATGCATAGTGGGATCAAATAACTTACGAGAGAAACACTGATTGAAGCAGTTCGCCCGGGCCACATCCTCCTTGTACTCACGACCGTCACACTTCAGCACAGGCGATACGCGAGACGATGACTTCAACGCCTTAACAAACGACCAGTAGATGGCGGTACAGTATCCCTGTATAGTGGTACAGTATTCCTGTATAATGGTACAGTATCCCTGTATAGTGGTACAGTATCCCTGTATCGCGGTACATTATCCCTGTATAATGGTACAGTATCCATGTATAGCGGTACAGTATTCCTGTATAGTGGTACAGTATTCCTGTATATCGATACAGCATCCCTGCATAATGGTACAGTATCCCTGTATAGCGGTACAGTATCCCTGTATAGTGGTACAGTATCCCTGTATAGTGGCACAGTAGCCCTGTGTAGCGATACAGTATCCCTGTATATCGATACAGTATCCCTGTATAATGGTACAGTATCCCTGTATAGCGATACAGCATCCCTGTATAATGGTACAGTATCCCTGTATAGTGGCACAGTATCCCTGTGTAGCGATACAGCATCCCTGTATAGCGATACAGCATATCTGCATAGCGGTACAGTATCCCTGTATAGTGGTACAGTATCCCTGTATAGCGATACAGTATCCCCGTATAGTGGTACAGTATCCCTGTATAATGGTACAGTATCCCTCTATAGCGGTACAGTATCCCTGTATAGCGGTACAGTATCCCTGTATAGCGGCGCAGTATCCTGTATAGCGATACAGTATCCCTGTATAGTGGTACAGTATCCCTGTATAGCGATACAGTATCCCTGTATATCGATACAGTATCCCTGTATAGCGGTACAGTATCCCTGTATAGTGGTACAGTATCCCTGTATAGCGATACAGTATCCCTGTATAGCGGTACAGTATCCCTGTATAGCGGTACATTATCCCTTATTAGCGATACAGTATCCCTGTATAGCGGTACAGTATCCATGTATAGCGATACAGTGTCCCTGTATAGCGGGACAGTATCCCTGTATAGTGGTACAGTATCACTCTATAGCGGTACAGTATTCCTGTATAGCGGTACAGTATCCCTGTATAGTGGTACAGTATCCCTGTATAGCGGTACATTATCCATGTATAGCGGTACAGTATCCCTGTATAGTGGTACAGTATCCCTGTATATCGATACAGTATGTATCCCTGTATAGTGGTACAGTATCCCTGTATAGCGGTACAGTATCCCTGTATAGTGGTACAGTATCCCTGTACAGTGGCACAGTATCCCTGTATCGTAGTACAGTATCCCTGTATAGCGATACAGTATCTCTGTATATTGGTACAGTATCCATGTATAGCGGTACAGTATCTCTGTATATTGGTACAGTATCCCTGTATAGTGGCACAGTATCCTGTACAGTGGCACAGTATCCCTGTATAGCGGAACAGTATCCCTGTATAGCGGTACAGTATCCCTGTATAGCGGGACAGTATCCCTGTATAGTGGTACAGTATCCATATATAGCGAGACAGAATCCCTGTATAGTGGTACAGTATCCATGTATAGCGGGACAGTATCCCTGTATAGTGGTACAGTATCCCTGTATAATGATACAGTATCCCTGTATAGTGGTACAGTATCCCTGTATAGCGGTACAGTATCCCTGTATAGCGGTACAATATCACTGTATAGCGGTACAGTATCCCTGTATAGCGGTACAGTATCCCTGTATAGTGGTACAGTATCCCTGTATAGTGGTACAGTATCCCTGTATAGCGGTACAGTATCCCTGTACAGCGGTACAATATCCCTGTATAGCGGTACAATATCACTGTATAGCGGTACAGTATCCCGGTATAGCGGTACAGTATCCCTGTATAGTGGTACAGTATCCCTATACAGTAGGGTGTTCCATTTTGACCAACCTCAAAGTTGACCGCCAAATCGATATCGCTCGTCACAGTATGGTATGCTTGCTTATGCTGTGTGCAAAACCCCAGGTCTTTTGAAGAATAATTAGATGTCGCGCACTTTTGTAACTTTGTGTGTTGTTTAGAGGAAGGCACTCAGTGAAATAAATGTCCGGGACGCGCAGCCGTTCAGCGCTTTGGCTAGTTGACAAGCCGCCTCAGAATCATATCTCTGGGGCTCGGGTGCCTTCCAAGGAGCAGGTACTTTTGTTCTTCGCCCACCACCATCGGCAGCTACGAAAAACGATCGCCGAAGCCACGATTAAAACGAGCGGTAAGCTCAAAGAAATTTTGTCCAAAGCCGACCTGCCCACGGAACGAAAACCAACATTCGCGTCTCCATCAATAAACTGTACCAAGAGCTGTTTAAGAGAAAGAGTCGACAAATGGAGGGAGAAGTCATGAAGCGAGAAATTTGGAAGGATGACCTCCAATACATCTTCGACATCTCCAGCGCTGACGTCCTTGAAAGAAAAAAGGTTCTGGAAGAAGATCGACGATTTTTTTTTGTCACAGAGGGCAGACTGACTGAGCTCATCGATCGGACTCTTCGACAGGAAAAAGCTAAAAGCCTCTCGGGGGGGGGGGGGATAAGCTGCAAGGACGCAGGCGGAGCGAAAGCATAGACATGCCGAAGAAATTCAGCATATGACTGAAAAGGTGCCATTCCAAACCCTCATTTATCTTCAACCTTAGCTTCCAGTTCAGAAGATAACGACGAAGCCTTTCAGGATCCATTAACAAAAAACATACGACGGTCTGCCACACAGAAAACAGCCACAAGAAATTCCCTGGACGTGAATTTGACTTCATCCTGAATCTGAGACCGGGAGGGCTTGTCAGTTCGACAGGCATCCGCCTCGTATATTGCTACAGCGCAAAGCTTAGGAGTTGACCCTAGCGGCGTGGGAATGTCTCTCTGCACGGTTCATCGAATGAGGGCCAAGAACAGAGAGGTGCTTGCTAAGGAAGTTGAAGGTGAGGTCCTCAGGGATCCGCCACATCTAGTTCTCCATTGGGACGGGAAACTGCTTCCACAGGCGCTCAACAAATGTCATGTCGAAGAAAGGATTGTGGTGATTGTCTCAGGAGAGAACTTTGAAGAAATCCTTGGCATTCCTGTTTCCTCGGATGAAACCTGCCAAGAAATTGTCAACACCGTCTGCAAGGAAATTGAGAGGCTTGGACTGAAGGATCGCATTGTTGGTCTATCGTTCGACACAACTGCAGCAGATAGCGGGATGCTGACTGGCGTTTGCGTTCGAATCGAGAGATTCCTGGGCCGCTCCGTCCTGTGGTTAGCATGCCGGCACCACATTCACGAGATCATTCTCAAACATGTATTTGAGCAGTGCTGCGGGCCTTGAAGTGGCCCAGAAGTCACCGTCTTCAAGAGACTGCAGGAGCGATGGGAATCCATCGACCAAACGTCCTATCGCACGTTGCTGGATCAAGAAGAGGCCCTCGATGACTTATCTGACCCTTCCGAACGGAGAGAGATAGACACCGTAAATAGTAACGACTTTTTGAATACGAACTTTATCCGATACGAACCTATTGTCTTTAGCACAGGCAACACGTTACTGTTTACGGTGTCTCTCTATCCATAGGCGTACCCAGGGGGGGGGGGGGGCAATTGTCCCCCCTGAAGGTCTGTGCGTGCCCCCTTGGCCGTATATGCCCCTGTGAAAATAGGGCCCGAAAGGCCCTATTTTGATAAAAAAAAATGATAAAAAAAAGATTTTGTATTGTGTTGAAAATATGCCCCTCTAAAAATATAGTGGGCTAAATCCGGTGAGTTTTTTTTTGGTGGAGGTACCTTATGCCCCCTGATAAAAAATTCCACCCTCTTGGAGTGAATCCTGGGTACGCACGCCACTGTCTATCTCTCTCCGTTCGGAAGGCTAACGGTAACCGGACAAAAGTAAGTAAATATAAGGTTCGTAACGGAAAAGGTTCGTAAGCAGTGGTTCGGAACCTTATCCGATACGAACCTTTGCATACGAACCTTTGCTAACGAACTTTATCCTTTACGAACTTCAGCATACGAACCTTTTGCATACGAACTTTATCCGTTACGAACTTTTTAATACGAACTTTATCCGATACGAACCCTTTCCATTACGAACTTTAGCCGTTACGAACTTTATCCTATACGAACCTTATGATACGAACCTTTGCATACGCACCTTTGCTTACGAACTTTTTCCATTACGTACTTTTTCCTTTACGAACTTCAGCATACGAACCTTTTGCATACGAACTTTATCCGTTACGAACTTTTGGAATACAAACTTTATCCGATACGAACCTTTTCCATTACGAACTTTAGCCGTTACGAACTTTATCCCATACGAACCTTATCCAATACGAACCTTTGCATACGAACCTTTGCATACGAACCTTTGCCTACGAACTTTTTCCGTTACGAACCGTTAAACTGTTTACAAACTTTTGTCCGGTTACCCTATTAGGCATCACGAAGGCAAAAGGATGAAAAGGGCGATGGTCTATGCCACTGGAAGGCTATTTGGTTGCTCGTACCACGAAATATTATTTTCTTGGTGAAAAGAAAACATACCAACCTTCTTATCTGCAGAGTAAAAGTTGGTGAACGGAAATAAGACAAGAATGAGACGGTAACCTTTGATCTAGGTCACGAGGTCACTTTTTACAAGTTGACCTAGGTCAATTTTCTTTTTATATTTGTGTTGTTCGAATAACGTGAGTGTAAAAATATCTAAGTTGATAAAGTTGTGTGCATTTATATTGGAGCTATGACACTCAAAAGATGCCAATGTCACGTCAAGTCCTAAAAACGCCTCGGGCTATATCTTGTGACCTGTACGTCACACAGACCTAAAATTACGCCAGGTGAATTCCAAGCACCATATAACCCTCGGTACCAATTTTCGTCGAAATCTGAAACATGAGGGTGTTAAATTATCCCGTTGGTGCTGCGCTGGGTGGGCGAACGCACCAACTATGACTTAAAATATCTCTCAGTAGGAATTGTTATATGCAAAATGTGATGAATTTACAATATATTTTGGTCTCGTCTATCGATTTCAGGTGCTAAGTCCATTTTTGTGGAAAAAAAGTGATCATCTCCCTTTAAAGAAACTGAATTAAACACTGGACATATAAGCTAGGAATATCTTTATGAAAATACGAAATACAACCAGAGGCCAATTTCCCAAAGAAGTTAGTAATTACTCATGTTTGCGATTACAAACGCAAGAAAATATTGCAAACCTCACAAAAAGACATTTCACAAACATTCACCACCTCTGAAGTACCGATTGTAAAGAAAATTGTAAACACAAATGTTAGTACAGCAGAAACCTTGAAATCAAGAACGTTTGTATTAAACTTGATGCTAATGACAAATAATTTGATTGTTTTGATGTGTGAGATGATAGCTGATGCCATTATGAAAATAATAAGTTGAAGAAATATGATCATAATATGGCAGTAATATCTTTATTGATACCAAATATACTAAATGAAAAGATCCAAGCTTTCGTGGCTAGCACATTATCAAGGATGAGTTTTGTACATGCTTTTGAAAAATCTAACACACAGCTTGCGCACGTTCCAAATTGCGGTGGGGTACTCATATCAATCTCGCATAATACACGTACAGACACACATACATATACACTTCACACTTCTCGGTGTTTCTAATAGCGGTGGGGTTCTCATATTCAATCTCGCATACTACATGTACAAACACACATACCTATACACTTCACACTTCTCGGTATTTCATAATAACCCACAGACGGGAGACCAGGTCATATCACCATTTGAAATCACCATATGTGGTGACTTCAAAACGCGATACGACCCGACCTCCCGTCCGTGGGCCGTTATGAAATAAGAACCTAGAGAACAACCCCACCCCCCCCCCAAAAAAAAAAAACGATCTAGAGCATTACCATGAGCATCACCACCACCACGCTCTAGAGCATCACCATGATGATTAATGCAGTAGTTGAGGCTTCATGACCAAATTCGAGTGCCTATATGTACGATTTTACATCATGATTGCTTGTCATTATATCACCGTAATGTATCGTCATATCATAACTATCACCCTAATTACGCGTATTGCAGAACACAGTCAAGGTCGATAGCCTGCGGTCAAATGGCAAGTGACGCACCCGCATAGGCGGATCCAGGGGGGGGGGGGCAGAATGGGCAATTGCCCCCCCCCCAACGAAACATCGGGGGGCAAAAGTATGTTATTGACCCCCCCCCCCCCCAAGTTGGAGTAAAAGTTACCATTTTATCTTTTCCAAATGCATTTTACCTGATTTTAGCAACATTTATTTACAACGATGTCAGCGATTTACAACGATATGCACTGCTGCAAATGCAATAAACAAGTGATTAATCGACCTGACGCAACGGCAGATTAAGCAGAAGAAAAAACAAACAGTAAACACCTACTTTTAAATTAGCATTCACAAATTCACAATCTATAGATTATTGATCTGGGCGTCGCCGCGCCATCCGCGCTAAGTTTGACGTTACTTGGCGCGGATGGCGCAATGCCTCTTATGGCGTGTATTGCTATCTGACACTGTCTTGTCCTCCTCTTTTCCATATATAGCGATTTCCTTTCAGTACGAGCATGTTGTGGCGTACACAATCATAACAACCTACGCAAGAATGACGAGCCGTCTCCAAAGATGAATTTTTGATACCCTCATTCGTAACGCTTTGGTTCTCCACAGCATGCGGACACGTGCATGACCACCGGCCGTGGCACAGAACAGCTGCAGCCTGCTCTGATATTTTGTGACCCGCGCCCTTCAACCTGCTCCGTCCTCTCATCCCAAGTCGTCTTGGGCATGTACCCTACCAGCATGCACAGATGTTAT
>JAXIVJ010001835.1:0-105000 GCA_036785665.1 Chirona hameri
TCCTCCGTATCGGACAAACAGACACTAACACTTTTTGGTCCTCTTTTCTGTCGGTCAGCTGATATGAAGTGTCACGACTGATCATATCTGTTCCCAACCAGGAGCCCAATACTATCAGGACAGCGACGATGTTACAAAAACTGACGATAATCTGCGGCCAGCGACCTTGCGAGGTCGCTGGTCGCTCCCTGACCGACAATCGGCCCCGTGGGAGAGGCACGCTCGGGACGCTCCTCTGAGTGCCTTCTCTGCCTTCTGACGCCAACCGAGCCGTCCCGACACGCTGTCCGCGACTGGACCGATTCGAGCCAGGAACAGCAGTCGAACTGAACGGTCACGACGCGTCACGACCGTTACCGTTACCCGGCACTGGCAGAGGACCGGTCCTGGTCCAGACTGCGGAGTAGACTGGCAGAGAATCGTCGCTGGGTCCAGACTGCGGGAGCAGCTGGCAGAGGACCGGCCCTGGTCCAGACTGCTGGGTAGCAGCTGGCAGAGGACCGGTCCTGGTCCAGACTGCGGAGTAGACTGGAGGAGGACCGGTCCTGGTCCAGACTGCGGGAGCAGCTGGCAGAGGACCGGTCCTGGTCCAGACTGCGGGAGCAGCTTGGAGAGGACCGGTCCTGGTCCAGACTGCGGAGTAGACTGGGGGGAGGACCGGTCCTGGTCCAGACTGCGGAGTAGACTGGGAGAGGACCGATCCTGGTCCAGACTGCGGGGAGCAGCTGGAGAGGACCTGTCCTGGTCCAGACTGCGGAGTAGACTGGGAGAGGACCGGTCCTGGTCCAGACTGCGGGAGCAGCTGGGAGAGGACCGGTCCTGGTCCAGACTGCGGAGTAGACTGGGGGGAGGACCGGTCCTGGTCCAGACTGCGGGAGTAGACTGGAAGAGGACTCGTCGCTGGTCCAGACTGCGGAGTAGATGGGAGAGGACCGTTCCTGGTCCAGACTGCGGGAGCAGCTGGGAGAGGACCGGTCCTGGTCCAGACTGCGGAGTAGACTGGGGGAGGACCGGTCCTGGTCCAGACTGCGGAGTAGACTGGGGGAGGACCGGTCCTGGTCCAGACTGCGGAGTAGACTCGGGAGATGACCGGTCCTGGTCCAGACCGCGGGATCAGCTGGCAGAGGACCGTCGCTGGTCCAGACTGCGGAGTAGACTGGGAGAGGACCGGTCCTGGTCCAGACTGCGGAGTAGACTGGGAGAGGACCGGTCCTGGTCCAGACTGCGGGATCAGCTGGCAGAGGACCGTCGCTGCGTCCAGACTGCGGAGTAGACTGGAGAGGACCGTCGCTGGTCCAGACTGCGGAGTAGACTGGGAGAGGACCGTCACTGGTCCAGACTGCGGAGTAGACTGCAGAGGACCGTCGCTGGTCCAGACTGCGGAGTAGACTGGGAGATGACCGGTCCTGGTCCAGACTGCTGGATCAGCTGGGAGAGGACCGTCGCTGGTCCAGACTGCGGAGTAGACTGGGAGAGGACCGGTCCTGGTCCAGACTGCGGAGTAGACTGGGAGAGGACCGGTCCTGGTCCAGACTGCGGAGTAGACTGGCAGATGACCGGTCCTGGTCCAGACTGCGGGATCAGCTGGGAGAGGACCGGTCCTGGTCCAGACTGCGGAGTAGACTGGCAGAGGACCGGTCCTGGGTCCAGACTGCGGAGTAGACTGGGAGATGACCGGTCCTGGTCCAGACTGCGGGATCAGCTGGCAGAGGACCGGTCCTGGTCCAGACCGCGGGATCAGCTGGGAGAGGACCGGTCCTGGTCCAGACTGCGGGGAGCAGCTGGCAGAGGACCGGTCCTGGTCCAGACTGCGGGAGCAGCTGGCAGAAGACCGGTCCTGGTCCAGACCGCGGGATCAGCTGGGGAGAGGACCGGTCCTGGTCCAGACTGCGGGAGCAGCTGGCAGAGGACCGGTCCCTGGTCCAGACTGCGAGTAGACTGGCAGAGGACCGTCGCTGGTCCAGACTGCGGGATCAGCTGGGAGAGGACCGGTCCTGGTCCAGACTGCGGAGTAAACTGGGAGAGGACCGGTCCTGGTCCAGACTGCGGAGTAGACTGGGGGAGGGACCGGTCCTGGTCCAGACTGCGGAGTAGACTGGGAGAGGACTGTCGCTGGTCCAGACTGCGGAGTAGACTGGGAGAGGACCGGTCCTGGTCCAGACTGCGGAGTAGACTGGGGGAGGACCGGTCCTGGTCCAGACTGCGGAGTAGACTGGGGGAAGACCGGTCCTGGTCCAGACTGCGGAGTAGACTGGGAGAGGACCGGTCCTGGTCCAGACTGCGGGAGCAGCCAGCTGGGAGAGGACCGGTCCTGGTCTAGACTGCGGAGTAGACTGGGGGATGACCGGTCCTGGTCCAGACTGCGGAGTAGACTGGGAGAGGACCGTCGCTGGTCCAGACTGCGGAGTAGACTGGGAGAGGACCGGTCCTGGTCCAGACTGCGGAGTAGACTGGGAGAGGATCGGTCCTGGTCCAGACTGCGGGAGCAGCTGGCAGAGGACCGGTCCTGGTCCAGACTACGGAGTAGACTGGCAGAGGACCGGTCCTGGTCCAGACCTGCGGAGTAGACTGGGAGAGGACCGGTCCTGGTCCAGACTGCGGGATCAGCTGGCAGAGGACCGTCGCTGGTCCAGACTGCGAAGTAGACTGGGAGAGGACCGTCGCTGGTCCAGACTGCGGAGTAGACTGGAGAGAGTACCGGTCCTGGTCCAGACTGCGGAGTAGACTGGCAGAGGACCGGTCCTGGTCCAGACTGCGGAGTCAGACTGGGGGAGAGGACCGGTCCCTGGTCCAGACTGCGGAGTAGACTGGGGGAGGACCGGTCCTGGTCCAGACTGCGGAGTAGACTGGGGGAAGACCGTCCTGGTCCAGACTGCGGAGTAGACTGGGAGAGGACCGGTCCTGGTCCAGACTGCGGGATCAGCTGGGAGAGGACCGGTCCTGGTCTAGACTGCGGAGTAGACTGGGGAGGACCGGTCCTGGTCCAGACTGCGGAGTTGACTGGGAGAGGACCGTCGCTGGTCCAGACTGCGGAGTAGACTGGGAGAGGACCGGTCCTGGTCCAGACTGCGGAGGTAGACTGGGAGAGGATCGGGTCCTGGTCCAGACTGCGGGAGCAGCTGGCAGAGGACCGGTCCTGGTCCAGACTACGGAGTAGACTGGCAGAGGACCGGTCCTGGTCCAGACTGTGGAGTAGACTGGGAGAGGACCGGTCCTGGTCCAGACTGCGGGATCAGCTGGCAGATGACCGTCGCTGGTCCAGACTGCGGAGGTAGACTGGGAGAGGACCGGTCCTGGTCCAGACTGCGGAGTAGACTGGCAGAGGACCGGTCCTGGTCCAGACTGCGGAGTAGACTGGGAGAGGACCGGTCCTGGTCCAGACTGCAGGAGCAGCTGGCAGAGGACCGGTCCTGGTCCAGACTGCGGAGTAGACTGGTAGAGGACCGTCGCTGGTCCAGACCTGCGGAGTAGACTGGGAGAGGACCGGTCCTGGTCCAGACTGCGGGAGCAGCTGGGAGAGGACCGGTCCTGGTCCAGACTGCGGAGTAGACTGACAGAGGACCGGTCCTGGTCCAGACTGCGGAGTAGACTGGGAGATGACCGGTCCTCGTCCAGACTGCGGGAATAGACTGGCAGAGGACCGGTCCTTGGTCCAGACTGCGGAGTAGACTGGCAGAGGACCGTCGCTGGTCCAGACTGCGGGATCAGCTGGGAGAGGACCGGTCCTGGTCCAGACTGCGGAGTGAAACTGGGAGAGGACCGGTCCTGGTCCAGACTGTGGAGTAGACTGGGAGAGGACCGGTCCTGGTCCCAGACTGCGGAGTAGACTGGCAGAGGACCGGTCCTGGTCCAGACTGCGGGAGCAGCTGGCAGAGGACCGGTCCTGGTCCAGACTGCGGAGTAGACTGGGAGAGGACCGGTCCTGGTCCAGACTGCGGAGTAGACTGGGAGAGGACCGTCGCTGGTCGAGACTGCGGAGTAGACTGGGATGAGGACCGGTCCTGGTCCAGACTGCGGAGTAGACTGGGAGAGGATCGGTCCTGGTCCAGACTGCGGGAGCAGCTGGCAGAGGACCGGTCCTGGTCCAGACTACGGAGTAGACTGGCAGAGGACCCGGTCCTGGTCCAGACTGCGGAGTAGACTGGGAGAGGACCGGTCCTGGTCCAGACTGCAGGAGCAGCTGGCAGAGGACCGGTCCTGGTCCAGGCCACTGCGGAGTAGACTGGTAGAGGACCGTCGCTGGTCAGACTGCGGAGTAGACTGGGAGAGGACCGGTCCTGGTCCAGACTGCGGGAGCAGCTGGGAGAGGACCGGTCCTGGTCCAGACTGCGGAGTAGACTGACAGAGGACCGGTGCTGGTCCAGACTGCGGAGTAGACTGGGAGATGACCGGTTCCTCGTCCAGACTGCGGGAATAGACTGGCAGAGGACGGGTCCTGGTCCAGACTGCGGAGTAGACTGGCAGAGGACCGTCGCTGGTCCAGACTGCGGGATCAGCTGGGAGAGGACCGGTCCTGGTCCAGACTGCGGAGTAAACTGGGAGAGGACCGGTCCTGGTCCAGACTGTGGAGTAGACTGGGAGAGGACCGGTCCTGGTCCAGACTGCGGAGTAGACTGGCAGAGGACCGGTCCTGGTCCAGACTGCGGGAGCAGCTGACAGAGGACCTGTCCTGGTCCCAGACTGCGGAGTAGACTGGGAGAGGACCGGTCCCGGTCCAGACTGCGGAGTAGACTGGCAGAGGACCGGTCGCTGGTCCAGACTGCGGGAGTAGACTGGAGATGCCCAGCTCTGGGCTGGACTCTGGAGTCGGAGCCAGTGCTGACCCCGTCTCCCAGCACCCCGTGGTAGCAGCACCCCCGTGGTACCTCCCAGCACCCCCGTCTCCCAGCACCCCGTGGTAGCAGCACCCCCAATGATGGTGATGAGTCACACGGTGTCGACGATAAGTGACCGTCCTGGCCCCCCGGCCGATGTTCCGCGCCACATAATACCGAGCTGTCCGCCCGGCCGGAACAGACCAAGACGGAGCGGAGCGGCTGGCTGGCACCTCCTCGGCGGGGCGCGACCCCGAGCACTGCTGGTCCGATCCAGAGTACTGGCCCGATCCGCCGCCGCCGCCGCCGCCTCCGCCGCCGCCGTCCGCCGCTGCCGCCGCCGGTCTCTGGGGCGGTACAGCACCTCTCTGACACGCTCCGGCCGCAGTCGGCACCCGCAGACAGACACGGCTGTTTTTGCCGGCTCTGAACAGCTCCGGACAGGCCGGCGGCAGGTGCTCTGGAAACCACGCCCGGTGTCAGACCCAGGTGAGGGGGTGGGAGGAGCCTCTCTCCGCTCTCCGCCGCCAGACTCGACCAGACCAGACCAGACCAGACCAGACCAGACCAGACCAGACCAGACCAGACCAGACCAGTCCAGTCCAGACCAGACCAGACCAGACCAGACCAGATTCCAAGAGGGACTGCTGGCACCGGGCAGCAGGGGCACGGGGCACAGCCAGCACAGCACAGTTGCTGGAACACATCTCAACGGAGCACAGCACACCACACCACAATATAACACAACACAGCACAGCACAGCCGAGTACAGCACAGCAGAGTACATGGCACAGCACAGGCGGTACCTGTACAGCACAGTAGCGCACAGTAGCGCACGGCACAGCACATCGCAGCATAACACAGTTCACCCGCTTGGCTGACTCCACCGACAGACCCATCTTCCTCTCATCCTCAAAGGACACGCATATTCCGTCACACTGAAGCTACGAAGTGACGTCGGCCAACATGAAAGGCGGAATTCACCACATGCTCCGGGAAATGCTAACTCGAAGGTAATATATGCAGTGCACTATCCAGCTGAGGTCTGTTGTTTTGCGAACATATTATGCGATCGAGTTAGGTTCGGATATGTTGGAGATCTGACTCGCTGACATCTGAAGACATCTGAAGTCGCGAAATGGGGTATGTTCCTTTCCCTGATCGCCAACATTCGATGGTAGGGCTGGTGGGACAGATTTTTGGCCAGAGTCCCTCGCTACCAGAACTTATCGTGCTAACCCTAATTTCAACCATGGCAAGCACCAACATCAGTCACTACGCATCATTCAGCTCCGAAAATAAGTTTAAGGACTCGGTGAAAACTTAAAAAGGATCCGTTCATGCCTGAAGGCTCAATTAAAATGTGTCATCCTGCATCATGAATCAAAGGTTGCCTGCCTTTGGCCTTTGCCTTTGCCTTTGGCCTTTGCCTGCGGCAAACTTGCGAGCAGCGGTTAGAGGGAAACAGGGTATATTCAATCAAACAAGTACACAAGGAAATGCTTAAGCATTAGTAGAGAACAATTAGGTTGACTTCGTTTTATGAAAATTATCAATGTTGTCTGTGGAACACAGCAAGTATTATCCGGTTGCTTCACCCGCGCCCCGCTTGGGGGGGGGGGGGGGGGGGGCGCAAAATCTGACCCCCCTCCAGGATTTTCTCTATAACTTCAAAACTATGATAGATATCGACGTAAAAATTGCAGTACCTTATGCTACATTAATTATACTTCTTCTCACCAAATGTCAGTGAAATTGACGTCTATTTTTTGGTAGATAATGACGTGTTAATGACGTCATGTCATGCCATTTTTGGTGGAAAATCTATAAATGTTTGAAAAATCGTAGAAAATCGAGTTTTGATGAAAATTGCAAATACAAAACCTCAAAAGAAAGTAAATGACATTCTATTCCAAATGGCTATCTCGGATTTGCAAAATTTTGGGGTTTTGACTCAAAAATAAAAATAAACTGATTTTTTTTCGGAAGAATTTCCACTAAAGCATTTTTAAAAGATATTAAACAAAACCGGAAGTCATATTAGAGAACCAAGTATGGGCGATGCTCAAACCAAATTTCAAAGCAATATCTTTATTTTTGACTGACTTACGGCACCCTAAGTATAAGTAACTCATGACGTCATTTTTTGAAGTTACGATGTTTTGCTTTTAGTGAGCAGATACAGTCAAATAAATGCCACCGCTGTATTTCTGAGACAAAGCTGGTCTAGAAGAAACATGCCTTTTGTATTTAGACTAATCAATTTCAAATTTCGTCCTTATTGTGACCTGACCTTGACCTGAGAGCCATTATGACCTTGACCTGAGGTCAGGATGTGAAAATGGCCGCTACTATCGAATTATACGTGTAAAATAACCCATACAACATGTGTCGCATGGCTTTCGTAGACCTGTGACCTTTTGTGACCTGACCTTACCTTGAACTTTGCTTATAATTTCACGTTTGTTTATGTGGGAGATGCATTATACCTTTGAGAGCACTTTGCGCGATAATAGTCGCAATCTAAGGCTTTGGATGGAAGGTATGGCCCAAAAAAACAAATACCTCAATTTTGACATTTGACCTGACCGTGACCTGACATGTGATCTTATTTTGACAATTTAGCGTATGCTTTCGATGCGTCTCATTGAGAGTTTTATATTGTCGCCTTGCGCGTCTCGCTGCTGTTATTGGTTCGGAAGATAAAGAGGGGGTAGAATCTCCCGGCCCAGCGGGGCGCGTTCGGCTGGAGACCCAGCGGGGCGCGGGTTAAGGAACCAGCATTTGTTCAACTGCATAAATATTCAGCTGAACAAACTTGCAGTTGTGGTACAAGTAATGTTTAAGCAGCAGTAAAAAGTATAACAATAGTTGACTTTGGACAATGAAAACACGCGTAATGTATTGTAGATACCTATAGAATGTTGTCATTAAGTCAGCTGTAATCGGGATATACTGAGAAATGATTTGGTAATAGAAACAGTTAGCCATTCTTGATTATCCTCCTTCTAAGGTGTCGTTTTTGAAGAGTATGTTGAAAAGCTCCAAAGAGCTGTCTCGGCTTGTTCGGCGCCAAATGACCTTAGCCGTCGTAGCGCCCGAAAACCCAAATCATCATCATGTGCTTGTTCGAACAACATTCCGGCGTGAAATCATGTATATTTACGTAACTTCCGTCAATTACGCAAGCATTGTATTGTATTGACTGCACGCAAACGATCCACGCGAAGCGGAGCTATTCTAGGTCGCAGGTTATAGGACGTAAAACGGTGGAATCGGGTCAGCAGACACTCGCGCACGCGCATGCACACACATACAGTCACGTACCGAGTAAAACAACTAATAATCACCTACATGTTAAGTCACCCCTGTGTCTGCATGATGTGCTTACGCAGCTGGGTCTTAAACTGGGGTGGGCTGAGGTCACGAATAGTAGCGGGCAGGCTGTTGAAAGCCGTCACTATCGAGTACAAGAAGCGCCGCCTCCCCGCCTCTGTGCGGATCGCTGGCGTCTGTAGTTGGTCACACTGCCTGGTTTCGCGGTGGTGGAAATCACGTCTGGAGAAAAGATGACTATGAAGCGACTCGGGCTGAGATGCCACTAAAATGCGTTTCAACAGGGTCAGAGAATGGTAAAAATACATGTTGCCCGCCGTCAGCCAGTTCGAGTTGTCTTAAAATGTCGCTGATGTGATCAAACTTCCTACGGCCAGAGATCACACGTGCCCCGAAGTTGAGCAGCTTCTGCAGGCGCGTCATCTGGCCGGCGTTACATGTCCCGTACACACAAATGCAGTAACGGACTAGCGAGGTGGCACGACCCTGGACTAGTGTGGTGAGGGTTTCCTGAGGCCAGACTGTTTATTGATTCGACACTGATTGAATCGATTGGAATCGTTCAATCAAAATTCATTGAACCAAAACATAATTGATTCGCCACCAGAACTTTTGATTCATGAATCGTGATTGTATCAAAACCCGTATTCAATCAAGGCTGATTGAATCAAAAGATTTAATTATTCAAGTTCACTGGTAAATTGTGCAAATACATGCAGTCGCAGTGGCTACATTCATTTATACTGAAATACTATTGCTGTAACAATGTTTTAATTATCATATATATATATATATATATATATATATATATATATATATATATATATATATATATATATATATATATATATATATATATATATATATATATATATATATATATATATATATATATATATATATATATATATATGTATATATATATATATATATATATATATGTATATATATGTATATATATATATATATATATATATATATATATATATATATATATATATATATATATATATGTATTATATATATATATGTATGTATGTATGTATGTATGTATGTATGTATGTATGTATGTATGTATGTATGTATGTATGTATGTATATATATATATATATATATATATATATATATATATATATATATATATATATATATATATATATATATATATATATATATGCATGTTTTCATTTGTATTGATTTGACATACATTCACCTCATATATTATGTTGAATCAAACGTGAATCGATTAAGATATTTGTTTTGATTCTTTGTATCGGAAGGAATCAATTCTCAAAATTGTATCCGTGAATCGAACAGTGATTGAATCATTCATATTCCAAAATGAATCATGATTGAATCTTTCCAAAAAGGTTGAATCAGTAACAAGTCTGCCTAAGGCAGGCTGTGCCTACAGTGGCTGAGGCAGGCTGTGCCTACAGTGTCTGAGGCAGGCTGTGCCTACAGTGTCTGAGGCAGGCTGTGCTTACAGTGGCTGAGGCAGGCTGTGCCTACAGTGGCTGAGGCAGGTTGTGCCTACAGTGGCTGAGGCAGGCTGTGCCTACAGTGGCTGAGGCAGGCTGTGCCTACAGTGTCTGAGGCAGGCTGTGCCTACAGTGGCTGAGTCCGATAAGCAGGCCGGTGCACCGCTTCACAACGTCATCTACATGGGTCGAGAACGTCATGGCCTGGTCGAAAACTACACCCAGGTTCCGGACAGTGGGGGAACCGGCAACCGTGGCACCCATGAATTTGACGCCGATGGAAGGGAGCCGCTGGAGTTTTTGACGTGAGCCGAGAACGATGAGCTGCGTTTTCTGAGCGTTAAGTTTCATGCCGTTTTTGCCGAACCAATGAGCCAGAAGGGTGAGGTTGTGTTCCATGAGCCGGATGAGGGTGCCAAGGTCGCCAGTCCCACCAGAGACCATCATCTGGGTGTCATCGGCATACTGCACTATCTCAGCGGCGTCTGTAAACATCGGCAGGTCGTTGGCATAAACAGAGAATAGCAGAGGGCATAGCGCTGACCCTTGGTAAGTGCCGATAGGGTTCAGGAGTGAATCGGACGAGGTAACACTGCCGGTGGTTTCCCTGACTAGAACGTTTTAATATGCGGACGTAAGGGTTCCGTGTTACTGTGCAACCAGTGCGATGACTCGGTGTAGAAAGTATAGTTAATGTGGCAAAGTTCCTGTGTGACTCGGTGTAGAAAGTATAGTTCATGTGGCAAAGTTCCTGTGTGACTCGGTGTAGAAAGTATAGTTCATGTGGCAAAGTTTCTGTGTGACTCGGTGTAGAAAGTATAGTTCATGTGGCAAAGTTCCTGTGTGACTCGGTGTAGAAAGTATAGTTCATGTGGCAAAGTTCCGTGTGACTCGGTGTAGAAAGTATAGTTAATGTGGCAAAGTTCCTGTGGCACCGGAAAACATTCGGACTAACTTATTTTTAGAGGTGCCGCTACTTATAAGCACAAAATGGAACATCAACATTTTTAAGACAATTGTTTGCATCCAACGCCTTGGAGTTTTAGCCTGTATACCTGTAGCATGCATGGTGTAATGCTCAGTAAAACCGAAGTTTTAGGGGGACGCGTTCCCACCCCCACGATCTCGATGTCCATGGTTAAAAGTCAGCAAGTTGACATGACGTGAGGCCATGACGTCAGAACGTGTGCAGAACGTGCTGCAGTATATCTACCACACACCGCTATTTATATTTCAGCTGGAACATTGTGCTTACCATCAGTCGCCTATGGCAGTCTGGTGTCACGTGGCCACTACTGAATGATGTGAGAGTTATTTATGCGCCCGACCTCTGAGTTGATGTGTGAGTTATTTATGCGCCCGATCTCTGAGGTGATAATGCCCTGGCTCCGCGAATCCCATTGGTGGCGTTGCTTTATTCAGAAGTTATTATTCCGTGCGGTCAGCGCGCGGGGGGGGGGGGGGGTGTCTAGACGGGATCGGGAACATGATGGAAAAGAGCAGGTGATCTTTTGGCGTGCATCATTGGGTAAACAAATAACTTGCGTTGCTTATATGTTTATATTGTCTTAGAGGTCATGGCAATAGTTGCAGTGCAATTTATAATGTTTGACATGCCTTCTTCTCGTATGTAGTTGTACGACAATGCGAAGCACGAGAGAAACATATTTTCTCCGAGTGACTGCTAATTTTCATTTCGACACGACAGATCCTGTGTCTTTTTCTTGAAAATATATTCTAAATTAAAGGATTTTCCTCAATGAGCGCCCTAATTTTAGCGGTAATTATACATTTATGATACGACGTCCATTCTTAACTGTAATCTTACGTTGTTCGATTAATCTCCTTTCAGCATTATGTAAATTATGCTCATCGTATTATACCCTTTTGCACTCGCATTTAACCCACGAGTTACTGGGGTATATTTTATAACGCGACTTACGGGGGGGGGGCTATTTTTTGCCCCCTCGGATCTCCAGAACTACTGGACCGATTGTAAAAAAAAAATCAAAAGGCATTCGATAGCCCTGGGAAATTGATTGAGGGAAACATAATATTGTTGACCTCGGCGTCACCGATGACGTCACAGGTCAGGTCAAGTACAAAATGTTTGACCGTGTCAAAAGGTCTCGATGGATGGAATTGTCGCGCAAAATTGCGATATTAAACGCATAAGCAGTCGATAAATCGGTATGATTCGTGAGTCTGACACTGCTAAGTACCTTTCTAAGCTGTTTATGATCTTGTGTCAGGCCAAGGTCATCCGAGGTCACGAGGTCAAACTGCAGATTACGGTCATTAGGCGTTGTAACACATGTTTATGGGTTTGTTTTTCGTCTAGAACGCAAAAAAAATGACCTTAGAACATGGTTTGTTCCCTATAAAGAGAAGTAAAAAGCAAAAACGGAAATATATTTGTTATGCATAGTAATGCTGTGAGAGGTGGTCGATTTTTGTAATTTAAAGGTCATAAGTCAGTCATTTTTGAATATATCGACTTCAAATTTGGTACACATATTTACCAAACACGTCTCTATCATATATAATCCGGTTTTTGGATCATTCTGATTTTTTGGGGGTTGAAATTTTGTTTGAAAAAATGTATTTGGATTTCTCAAAATTTTGAATTTCACAAAAACTCAAAAATCCGAGATGGCAGTTTAATATTCCGGTCTATTTCCAGTAATTTGATTTAAGACAATTTAGTTTATCTCAAACAGTGTACTTTTGACAGCGTTTTCCGCAAATCATTATTTTGCAACAAAAACCGAAGAACATGACGTCACTCTGACGTCATTCCCGGTTGACTTATCATAACCTCATCTTTTTTCTTTGGCCAACATAGGTAGAATTGATGTGAGAGAAGGTACTGCAAGATTGGTGACGATACTGGTGTTGGTTTAGGAGTTATTGCAAAATAACGGGAGGGGGGTAAAAAAAAAATAGTCCCCCCCCCAGTAAGTCGCGGGTTAAAGGGAGTGTGTCTACTGACATTGCTCATTTGGGGTTATTATAGAACAAAAATGTATGAATTGAACCATTAATTCATTTCTCCAGATTCACCATAGTTGCTGAGATATTCCAAATACTCCAGGAACTAACTGGTAGCAAACATTTATCGGGTAAACTCCAGAGGGTTTCCGCTACTAGAAGCACTGCAAATATCGATTAAACTGCTAGCATATCGTTAGCGACGGCCAATAGCAATTCGACAAAACAGCTCGTGCGCGCTGATAACAGCAGCCGAACAGTACCGTCTGTCCCCCTACTGGCTACGATTGCGGGACATTTTTCGACGAAGATATCCATTTGGAGCTACGAAATTGCACAGAATAAATTTCGCAGTGGCAAGAAGATGTTGTGAAAAACTTGACTCCCTATGATGTGACCGTAATTGTATGTTATGTCCGCCTTATGTATGTGCGCCGTTTTACATAACATCACTATAGTTGCGATCATTTTATAGATATCGAAACAAAAAATAAGCAAAAAGCAATACAAGTGAGAATTCAACTAAAGGGGCTCCAGATGTGAATTTCATCGTATCCAACAATCAAACCAATAGCTACTTACCGTAAGCAAAATCTTTTTGACATTCCTAAACAGTAGACACACTCCCTTTAACCATTCAGCATAACTGTTTGAACGGCGATTTCAACCACCATCATTCGGCAAAACTGATCGGCGGCTAGCGTTGGAATTTAACCGATGAGCAAAACAATTTGAACGCTTTATTACTCATTCTGAAAACTGTTCGACAGACATAATTTCAACTATGGTCGAAGTAGTTTGTTACTTCGCTAACAGCTTGTAGGTATATATTGAACCGAATATTCATATTCATATTCATATATTTCGTAACTTTCCACACATATCAGTAGCTTTTTAAAAGTTACACGTCATATCGGATAAAAGGGGACGAGCAAAACATGGTAAAAGCAGCAAAACACACTATACCATCGGTCAAGGGATCATTCCGGCGAATCAGACATCAGTCAGCACACAATATATAGATGGGCGATCGATGGGCGATCAGCATAACTGCGCGACGGTCGGCGAAACTATTCGGCATTCGTTTCGATTACTTCGTCGCTGCTCAAAATTGAATGTGTACAGGGGCGGATCCAGGGGGGGGGGGGGGTGAAAGGGGCCATGCCCCCCCCCCCCCCCCAGTCTGTTTAATGGGGGGGACAAACTATGTTTCCCCCCAAGACGAGAAGTCTAATACATGCTATATTTGCGTTTTTAGAACGGTACTGGGCATCCCAAAATTGCAGCAGTCAAAATCCAGCTAGCCACAGTCAAACACTGCAAAATTTCGCGCCGCTTCGCGGCATGACAAGTTTCGCAATTGCATATACAAATTTGGAAAATTAATTCCATTAAGTATCTTGCAGACGCTCTCCTTAGCGGTAATTGCTGGTCCCAGGGCCAACTCTCTTCATAAAATATTAACTTTAAAGCGGGCTACATGTTTAGCTAGTCTGCCGAGTTCCGAAAAAGGCGACGCGAACGCAAAGACGCGGACCTCGGCAACCGGAAGCTGTTCCAGCGGTGCCCAACTTGCTGGCTCGAAGAGCTAATAGTGGGGACCAGGCCAGGACTTTCTCCCCAAGCCATCTTCCCCAGGTCCTCCAGATCCACAGGGACCATTTATGCGCGGAAATGTCGGTCTGCCTCTTGCTACTTTGAAACTATTTGCACCGTTACCAGTTGTTTGTTACAGTTCGGTACATAGGTATGTATACAGACTACAGTTATTATTATCATATGTACTATTGAGCGCAGACTGCCACCGGTCATCGTGATTTACTATCCGAGGCTAATGTATATGAAAAACTACCTTCATTTCACCATTTTTTTGCATACCAAAATGTGCAACCAGGAAAAGGGGTTACCTGAGGGGCTCTACTCACGGTCGGGTTCCAATATTAAAATTGCGTTTTCCACGACCTAAAATTAAAATGTTCACGGCGCTTCGCGGCGTCACATCAGTGGCCATCGTCATAACGAAGCCATCGTCATCGTCTTCGTTTCGTCGTAACGCTGAATTGAATTAATCACATTTTTAGCTTCTTATCTTCTACAAGGCTAAGAAGCTAAAAAGGCCTATGTTTTTGGGGTTTTATCAGGCAAACCAAACAAAAATTGCGCCGCTTCGCGGCGCTAAGCAACAGGTACCTACTATAACATGCAAATCCGCATTAAAAATGATGCAAAGGCTTAAATACACGCATAAAAAATTGGGGTACATTTTTTCTCTCGTCATTTCAGCCGACCCCCACTCAAAAATTATCGGCGATGCTCCTGGGTACAGCTGGCAATTGACATAGTTTTGCTCAGTGTAAGGCAATGTCGGAACAATACAAACTGCAAGCTGACATCTTTTCTTTTTCGATATCCCAAAAGGTCGAAAACCTAAAAAAAATCCAAATCGTGTGGTTGCAAAATAAAGTGGCCCAAATCCGGGAAGAAATTCGAAATTCGGGGTAGGTAAGGTCCGCTAAAAAAACGGTTAGCCCCACAGCCGGCTGAATCCGCCCTTGAATGTGTATGCATACATATTTGTCTTTAAAAACATAGCATATGCATGCTAAGTGATGCTGAGCATAACATGCATAACATGCATAACATGCATATGCATAACAGAAGTTCACTTACAGTTACCATTTGAGTGGCATAGAAGAGCATGGATGGAGAATGTAGTATGGCAGATTGGCAGGTGTGGCTAATGCCACACCAACTTCTAAGTTGGTGTGTCAGAGCCACACCAACATTTCACTTTTTTAATGCAAATGTGCAGGCTATTTTAATGCAGGCTATGCAAAAATAGCACATGAATACCCTTTGACCAAACCAACTTTGAAAACGATTCTCCACTCATATACAAGAGCAATTTTCCTATAGGATATGTATATCCTGATTAGATTTACACATGTGTAAATCTTATTCATAAAAAAACACAAAGAACAGTGACATTCAAACATATCTTTATGTATGTATTATGCCTAGCATGACAGTGTAAACCCCCGAGGCAGTTTGCTTCGCCCGCACCTCTACTCTATGATCCTCTCTTGCACAGCGTGATAAAAATCATCAGCATGCCTAAACGTGGCAGACACACGCCCACCCTCCTCCGTCACACTGGCCATCGCCTCACATTCTTCCCTGGTATGTATGTGGCTGCTCCACTCCATCTGAGCCCATACCATTTCGTCGAGCCAGAGCTTGGTTGTCTGTCTGATCTTGTTTTGGTGTCCATCACAATTCTCAATGGTTGTCGGTTCGAGGTATGTTCTGTGGTCCAGGGCAAAGCATGAAATGGATGGCATTAGTCGAATGGATTAACCTTCGCCGGTGCAGGGGTGGATGCCACCCCCTCGGTTTTTTCGGGAATAACTCGCGTAAATATCAACCGATTGCGATGAAACTTTCAGTACCCTACTTGTGAACAATCTGACACATATTCTGATTTTTTAAGTTGTAGGTTACATGACCTGTGACCTTTGCCCTGTTTTTCAAGGTCATGTCAGGCGCAAATGGCGTCCCGTAGTATTGATCCTTGTATCTTGTGCAGTTGCATGGTGTTTGTTGTTCAGAAGCATATGCACAGGTGTTTCCAGGTGACAGTTGTGGTTTCCACTGAGATTGTGACCTCGATTGACCTTTGCAGAGGTCAACCGAGGTCACTGACCTCCGATGACCTCATATTACTTGTTTGGCTTCTGGCAGTTTCTAGGGAATTTTGTGACGCTGATTTCAAATATGAGATCCATTTTACATAATTATATGTTCCACTGGGATCATGCGCCCCCACAGGTCAACCGAGGTCACTGACCTCAAAGGACCTGACATGACCTGACATGACCTTTTTTGGAACTTGGCAGTTTCTAGGACTTTTTGTGACGCTGATATCAAATTTGGCACCCGTTTAGCATAATTATATGCTCATTCGCGATTCTAGCTCGATTAAATTCAATTTATACGCATTTACAATTTGGTTGAATTTTGGGTCACTGACGTCCATGACCTCAGAGGTCACCTAATGACCTAGGACCTTAACCCTCGCCCTACTCTATACTAATTCCGCCTTCCTAAAACGACCCCCCCCCCCCCCCCTGAGGTTTGTCTTGCATAACTTGTTAGACATGCGGCGCATCTTGCTGACATTTTCAGTAGCAAAGTATACAAGAGTTATACGTATGCTGCAAAATAAAATCATTGAAATTGTTCGCGAAATTTGGGAAATAATGATGTTTTGATGACGTCATGTTGGTGGAAAAACGATAAATGTTTGAAAAACCGTAGAAAACAGAGTTTTGAAGCAAATTGCAAACACAAATATGTAAAGATATAAAATGTAATTTTCTTTAAAATGACAATCTCAGATTTGCAAAAAAAAATGGTTTTTGACCCCCAAAATAAACCAAAATTGATTTTTTGGGAAAAATCATTACAAAATCAAAATTTTCAAAGATGTTTTTAAAAAAACGGAATATATGTGAGAGAACTGAGTATGGACAATACTTAAACCAAATTTCAAAGAAATATCTCTATTTTTGCTGAGTGATGGCTCCCTAAGTGTAAGAAATTCATGACATCATTTTTTAATCACTTTTTTGGATTTTTTGACCAGATACGAATAAATAATTACCTTTTCTGTATTTCTGAGACAAAACTGGTCTAGGAACATGCCTTTTTATTTACATTTATCAATTTCTTATTTTGAGGTTTTCTGACAGCAAAATCGCTGTTCTGGACGTGGTCGATCGAGGTCATTCACTTGACCTGGAAGGTCACTCATTGACCCGAAACCTAAAAATTGCATACCGTTAGATTCCTAACATGACAGGCAACATGTTGGTTCTTACCGTGTTGCTCTATGTAGCTTGGTTTGGAAGTTCGCAGGGGGGTCGTTTTAGGACCCCCCCGTAGGGCGAAGGTGAAAAAAGCTCCTGTAGGGCAAGGGTTAAAATCGGGTATCAATGGCTTCCTCTCATGACAAGTAACACGCTCGTTTTTTAATCGAATCTCTAGCCCAATTAGGGGCGACACGCTAGGGGGTCGTACCCCCCCCCCCCCTCCTCCTTTGAACCTGGCTACAGATGTGATGGATTTGGATCAGATTAGATCGCATTGCATCGCATCGCATCCTTTCCATGTCATGGTCCAGGGGGCCTCAGTGTCTCTTCCCCGCTCCGCGACCCAGTCTGTCTTCAGTGGTCGCTCTCACTGCTGCCTGTCCGCCCATCGTCCTCACTGGACGCTATCATTCACCTCACACGTTGACGCTGGACGATATCCGTTGAACGATACGACTAAACGTGCTGCATTTGCGACGAATTTACTCACAAGCGCCGCCAAACGCAAGGTAGGTATGATTGATGATGAGATTGATAAAAATGGTGACTATTTTTTGGTAAAGCAATACACATTAGAATCTTCGACAATTCCGAATTAAATTAAACCGGAGGTGCCGGATTATTGCACGCCCTCTATTGTCCTTTCCCGAAACTTATCCTTCATCTGTACGCCATACAAAATGATTATACATTATCATTGATCTGTTTTTATCATTGACGGTGTTTCTCTGAATGGCGAAAAATCCATGGGTGGTCCATCCA
Organism: Chirona hameri; assembly: GCA_036785665.1. Lineage (NCBI taxonomy): Eukaryota > Metazoa > Arthropoda > Thecostraca > Balanomorpha > Balanidae > Chirona > Chirona hameri. Next base: position 18,256 of record JAXIVJ010001835.1, read on the forward strand.
TGGGTGGTCCAAAAATCCATCCATCAAATGTAAATCTGTTGTTGCCTAATGACGAACCATTTCTTTCAACGACGATACATTGTGTCCAATGTGGTCGTGTCGATCTGTTTTGCAGATTATTGAAAGATATGCTCAATGACGAGTTGTAGTAGAAGATCGGCGACTGGTTTTGTTGAACGGTGAATCTGTATGTCGAATCGGCACAAAGGGGCGCCATATGCAGAGTGGTTCAAATAGTTGTGCCCATCGGTCAAATACGACTGCAAAAAGGTGTATAATCTGTAATCATGATATTTGTAACGATGTAATTTCCAGTAATGGGTGAGAACAAGCTGTAGCACCAGTAAGACGCCTTAATCGGCGAAGGACGAGCGAGCCCGCAGTCTCAAAACACACACCAAATTTCAGCTTAATCGTTCCAGCCGTTTCTGAGTTACGGAACAGGGGTGAACAGTTACACGTGCGCACGTGCAGTGGGATACAGAGTTTGACTTACGCGACATTGCCAATCGGTCCAGCCGTTTCTCAGCTATAGCAGGATAACGTTTCCTGACACCCCTGACGCAGCACGTGCCACGCGCCATGCTCACCCCTTGGCCCTTACGTCAAACGAAACATGGCAATAACATAATTGATTGAATGGGGCTATCAGATGGTGAAGACCGCTTGTCAATCGGATGTGGGATTCCAAAGATATAAGCTCCTCAAAATCGTTATGGTCGGTCGGGTCGGCCGCTTGTATGTGATACAAATACCGTATTCAGTGAGGACTCGCGAGAGCATCGCGCTCGCTCGTAATAACCAGCCATTGGTATAGGCTGAGATGAGATGGAGCTTCCGTTGCCTCCTCGTGATGACAACCAACCTTCAGTCACGACCGAGTGGAAGAGTGGAGATAACAGTGGCTCATTTCGGCCAGTCATACTGATAAGCCAGTAATTTTCAGACCACAGTCGAGGAAAGCTACCCCAGCTTTGTCGATGTCGCGTGCTCCTCCTCCGAGGCCGACTGATGCTTAACTCTGGCAAACATCTGCAGTACCAATGATGCGTAACGTTACAACTTCAGCTTCGTGACGAATCGCATAAACGCACTCGTTATCAGGCGCATCTCCACGGGCTGGTTGGTTAACATTTAAACGGTTCAGTCCGGTCACATAGCTTTATGTGAAACCCTTCACCGTCCGCCGATGGCGACTCCTCGCACTGGCCATAATCGGTCGGTTGTCCCGGTCACTGAATCAGCCCACACCTGGGAGCGTTCTGGTTTCTCGGCGAGAATGCGGCTCGTCGCAGCACCCGAGCGGCGGCGGCTGCCACAAACCGACCGATAGCCATCGCCCAATAAATAATGTAGCCAGCGTCAGTTTACAGGTAAACTAAACCGTTTAGATCTCCAGTTAACCGGGCGGCGCGGCGTTTTTGTGGACTGGGATTTACAGCTCCGGCTCATACGCGCTGTAATTGGTCGAATGGTCGCGCTCGCCGGTGATTAGTGTCCGATGTAATTGGTGGAGACCGCGGCCCGGCTCGGGTCGGGTCGGCCCGGTGTGGATGGAGGCCGTGCTGCGGCGCTGCGTCGCCCTGCCGCCGCGTCACGGCACCGTCCACGAGACGCCGCGCCGCGGTGCCGGCCGTGGTACTATTCACGGGCAGCGGCACGTCCATGTGCGATTTTCCGCGCCGCGCGCCGCCGCGCCGCCTGACCGCCCCCGTGCCTGTCTCTTCTCAGGCTGAGCGTCGGCCGAGCACGGCGGCACAGTCGGCCGCCAGGGGGCAGCACAGCCGGCCGGCCGGTCGGACGGGCGGCGGAGAGTTGCCGAGCGGCGTCCGCGGCCGTCGGAAGTGGCGGGCACCACTGCTGCCGTCGCCCCGTCATGAACTGCTCGGCGCTGTGTGCCGGCATGCCCTCGGAGGGGCTCGCGGCCGGCCCCTGCGCCGACTGCGCCGTCTGGGACAACGATACACCGTGGGCGAACGACACGGGCAACATCACCAACGTCAACAAGTTCTACTTTTACGAGGTGAGTCGCCGACGAGCCTGGCCAGGTCGGCGCCTAGCAACTCTGACCCGCTCTCTGACATCGGATGTTTTCTGGTCGTCACGCTGATTTTCAGCCCGTGGTTTAGTACCGAGTTCTGAAGACCCTCTGCGCTGACAGGCGCCATCGAGTCTCGCGCATCCGTCCGCGTGCAGTCACTTGGAGCGCTGTATGGCGTGCTAACCGCAGTGCGTTGGTTACCAAAGATTATCCGGTGCCTGCCTGCGGCACGCGGCTGAAAAACTCTGGCATCTCTCGACAGTGGCCCCGATTGGCAGGTCGGCTCTGGCACCCTGTTATCACGCCGCTGGGTTTTCCGCCCGTTTTTGACCGATTACACGCCGCTAAAAACGTGCCTTTTTAGGCCCTAATAGTGTCATTTCTTTGTGCACGCGCGTTTGAGGGTGCCGCTCCTGCGCCTCGTGCGATTTGTCTCGCTTGTGTTCGGAGCGGGCCGGGAATGGGAGCATCAGCGGTATTTACGGCAATCCTCCGGCCGCGCGGTTTTTGTGAGTGGTAACGCCTCAACTGACAGCCGGAAGTGCTCCCATGGCTTTTCCGCTCTGCACATCACCTTGTGGTAGACACCGGAATCAATGAGTTGGTAGTGAATCGTGCTACTTCCTTCTAAGATGAAGATTTCAATGTAAATTGGCGCAGGTGCTAATGACATGATACACAAGCAAACGAGCAAACGCAAAATAAAGGTTGCTGCAGTCTTTCGTTGATTTTTTTTAGCTTCCGCTTTTTGCAAGCTCAGAACGCACACGCCACAGCGGTTCCTGGGAATAAGACCCAATGCAAAAGGTAACAGAAAGGACTTCCCCGGGTCGATTTATTATGGAACAGGTAACAGAAAGGACTTCCCCGGGTCGGTTTATTATGGAACAGGTAACAGAAAGGACTTCCCCGGGTCGGTTTATTTCCATATCTTGTTTGGTCTGTAAACGGCTAATCCATATGTGTATGTGAGGCTTAGTGCATTAAGCTTATAGGAGCACGTAGATGGTATACATGGGTTGTAAAATGGATGTTGCCTGATATAGGAGTGTGACATTTGTTTTTCGTTTGAACGTACACACATTGTATAAGTGTTCGCTAATGAAGAGTCACATCGTGTTTTGTATTGCTCTACCATCACCTCTATTTCCTTGACTCATGTCCGTGATCTTTTCATTTCTTCATATTGCATTCATGTTTTTCATAATACAAAAGGCATTATGAGTAAGCGTCAAATATTCCTTTGATGCTGCTCAGACGTTAAAGTACATCTCACACACAAAGGAACTTTGAACCTGTTATTTCATAATATTTCACTAAATATTTAACTGTAAGAAAAACGCTGAGACGACAACGGGACTATCCATTGTTGAGCTCTTAACTCTGCTCTCAGTTGGTGCCCGTCAATTTGTTTGTGAGTCTCATTTGTCTGTTTCCTATGTTAAGCGAATATCATAGTGTTGCCCGCCAGTGGCGGCGGATTTGATTTTGACATGGGGGGGGGGGGCAAGACTTCGATCAATTCAGTTCAGGCACGTAGCCAGGATTTTGCTCAGGCAGGGGCCACAATACCTTTTCACCTGCCGAGGGGGTGCAGTCGGAAATATTTCAAACTCGAATCTGTCCATGCAACGCTCATAGACGTAATGTTAAAGCATGAAGGAATCCCATTTTATCTAGTGTAAACTGGATCGCTAGGGGGGGGGGGGGGCATGGCCCCCGTGGCCTACATCCCTGATTCCAAATTGCATGGAGAATGATTCTAAGTGTTCATATGTTTTTGCTTTTTTTTCTCACGATAAATATGAACACCTAAAATCATGTTCCATTCAATTTGGAACGTTTTAGTGGTAGTCATATTGCGCTACCACAAGTGGTTCACTCAATATATTGTGAAATGTCAACAGGTGTACCCGCCTCCCCATCCTTTAAAGGGAATATGCGGGTTTTCCCAGAATAATTGAGTTACATAGTAAAACTTACTTATAAAGGTAGTAGAAGTCACACGGTAGTCACATTTTTATGGAAATTACCTCTTCTGCACGTAAGGACATTTCGTGGTGCGCGGTGATGCCACCGCGTACTTTCTGCAGTACTGGCTGAGGCAGAGCCAGTCATCTCTTTTATGTTAATTGAAAACACCTCACTTATGGCATATTTCCGGTTACTATATGATAAAATAAACGTGTTTTTCCAACGACACCAGCAGTTACCTAGTTTTTCCCATAAAATTAGATATTTTTCATGAATTTTCATGCCAAAAAAATAATACGCCACCACCAAATTATCAACGCTAAACGCCGCAAGTAAAAAAAACAAACAAAAAAATCCACAAAACCCGAACGTACAGTATGTAGTAATAAAGAGTCCCGTAAGAATTGAATTGAATAATCTTTTTGTGATCCAATGTAGGACTTGCAGATAATTCAAAGCTCTAAAATTGATGAAAAACGAAAAACGCATGGCATTACTTGCCCGGCTTAGAACGTCTTTAATTTAGTAACTCCTTCTACAATCGTCATCCAGATGGCAAAGAGCGCAAGAATTATCACATTTGCCAAGGTGGTTTACATCAAGGCGATATGTTTACCTAGCAATTTCACACAATTTCGCAATTTCAGGCTTACCCTCATGTAAAGGTAAGCCTAATTCAATTCATGTATATTGATATGGGGTGGCCATTCGGGAGAAGTGTTCTGGGGTGGAATTGGCCTCCATCTTGGATTTTTCTCTTCACAGTCACGTGACCTTTTTATGGTGAACGTACTATAGTAAACAGTAAATAAACCCTCTTGCGGCAACTTGCTTCTGAGTTCGTAACCGCTATTTTGTCTCAACCGCGCAGATTACTGCACGATCAAATTGCATGCAGATTCTAAGATAAGAAAGTGATGGACAGTAATGCCGATCAAGTACTCGTTATCTGATACAAGTCTCGAAAAACGCCAAATTCTTAACGCTGATAATTGCTGAAATAATGGATTAAATGAGGATTGAGGTCCATGGTATATGTTTTAAACGTGTTTAAAGCTCATACAAGTGCAAAAGAGTGCATTTCCTTTCAGGACGGAAACCCGTATAATCCCTTTAACACGGGCGGCCGCGCGCCAGGCCGCCTTTTGGGTCCGCACAAGATGGCGGCCGGCAATAGACCATTCTTCCGGCCAATGCGCGTGCCATGTTATAGAGTTCAGTGCTTTCGCCAATATTGTTTAAACTTGCGTTGCGTCACTTTTGCCTCAAGGACAAACTACCATATTTTACTGCCATATGAAGTATATTTTTTTTATATTTAAACTTTTGCAATGCTCATCATTTTTACCATATATGGTAAAGGATATGTCATTTTCGACTACGGAAGAGGGGGGGGGGGGGGGCAAAAAGATAGTTTTGCCCCCACTTGATTTTTCCAGCGGGGGCGGGTTTTTTATTTGCAGATTTGGGCTCCTCTCGCTTGGCGAACCGTTTGCCAGCTAAAATATTGCTTGCTAAGCAAATTAAAATATGCTAGCAAACATTTTGGCTGAAAAGTGGGGGCCAGTGTGAAAGATCGCTTACAGTTTTTATTCTATGATTTTTGGGGGACTGGGCAAATTTCATGGCTTTGCGGCCGGCGAGTGACCGCTACCCGATCGCCGTCCCGGCCGCGGTCGGTCACGTGACCTGGCCGGTCAGCCGGAGCCAGCCGAGCTCGCGACCGGTAGGTCGTGGCCGCAACCATTATATATATATATATATATATATATATATATATATATATATATATATATATATATATATATATATATATATATATATATATATATATATATATATATATATATATATATATATATATATATATATATATATATATATATATATATATATATATATATATATATATATATATATATATATATATATATATATATATATATATATATATATATATATATATATATATATATATATATATATATATATATATATATATATATATATATATATATATATATATATATATATATATATATATATATATATATATATATATATATATATATATATATATATATATATATATATATATATATATATATATATATATATATATATATATATATATATATATATATATATATATATATATATATTGGACCGTTTATAGGCTTGCGTCACATTCCTAGCCCAAGCATTCTCTTCGTGACAAAATACTTATTTAGCCCACTGTCCATTTGTGAACGCTCTCTATGATGTTCCCTTGGAAACTATCGCTGAAAATCTGCATGTTGATGTCTAATGTCTAGAGCAATGCCATTTACTCTTTATACTCGTAGACGTTTATATATTCCCTACATTATGTCGTGGCAATATTCTGGAATGTGATACGACAGAGCGATGTGGCAGCGTTGTCGCTGGGCCAGCTATGGGGTCAGGATAGCGGCTCGATGCCGGCCGTTTCCGCAGTCATTGCCGGCGGCGATTCGGAGGCTTTCCGCCGCAGCTTCGCGGGACACCGAACAGCCGGACAACGACCTCCGACTCCCACCTAACTCAGTAAACTATCTCTGGTGTTCGCGAGATCTGGAAACGGCGAATCGCTCAGAGCGGGGTGTAAGTTTTGGAGGAGGTTCAGCCAGGGTGTGATACCTCTCCGGCCCGCCGGGGATGGGTGGGTGGGGGGGAGCCCCACTGCTCTCTATTGTGGCCGTCACGGCTCGTTAGGTGCTGGAGGTGAGGCGGCAGTGCACTGTGCAGTGGCCGCTCCGATACGCACGCGCCCCCCGGCCCGTACACATCCTTTCCAGATGGCGCTTCTGACGGCGTTTCTCGTGCGCGGGGGTGACTGCCGAGCCGACAATAGAGGCAATGCCGCTAGGCCCGTTGTGCGGCTCATCGCTCGACGCTCGGTCCCGCTTGGTCTGCTCGGCCCGGCTCGGCCGGTTCGGCCCGGCTCGGCCTGTTCGGTCCGGTTCGGTCTGTCCGGTTCGGTTCGGTCTGTCCGGTTCGGCCCGGCTGCCTCATCCAGGCGTCATTAGCATGCGTCGAGGCAGCGACGGGCCACGGGTAAACACTGCTCCCCGGCTGGAGGCAGACCGTCTGGCGACTGAGCTGCTCCGCGGGTACAGGACTGCGACTGACGTCATTGGGCGCACTCTCTGCCAATAGGGCGTAACGCATGCGGTCGCCGAGCTCTTGGTATCAAATATAATTCAGTCGGCCTGATTCTGTATGCCCGTGGTTCTCGCGCAAATTTAGTAAGTTCTCGATCATTTTAAAATTCGTATAGCAATTCAGCTGTATAAAGGTTTGAAATCATATCAGGTCGAAAATTGAATCGGTGAAGCCACCCAGCCAGCAATCTGCTTGGGAAAATGTCAGGGAAGTTGGGGAAATCTTGGAAAAACTAGATTTCCCCAAGCGCCTTCAAGAAAGGTGGAGAACGATTGGGGAAACTTTGGGACACCTGGTACCACTATGTGTATTCTCCATAAACAGCTCGGGGAAAACTCGGGATTACCCACTTGGGCTCTTTGTGGAGACCTATCCCGGTATCCTGAGAACATCCCGACAAAAGTGTCTCAATCCCGGAGCTAATACCAAGATTTGGCCAGCTTTTATCTTCGGACAATTTAGGGATTTTTCTATCGGTATCGGAGCGTCAGTTGCTGGGTGGGGAAGCATGCCCGCAGTCAGATCCAGCATGTTCTCAATCAAGAAGGTGTGTTGGGTCCGGGCCTGCAGGTCCTCACTCATACTCGGATATTGTCAGTTGACAGTTCCAATGCAGCCGACTCGGCATGGTTTCGGTGGTCGGTCAGGGCCTCCTCTAACGTGTTAACTAGGGGGACGCTGCAGCCCCCCCCCCCCCTCACCAGTGAAGCTCCCCCCTGCCCCAGTCGAGGCGAAATAGTCACTGCGGGGGGGGGGGGGAGCAGGTCATTGTCATCGTGTCTATATACAAAATGTCATACTCGAATCTGCGATATAAATAAACGTGTAACTCTTCATATCACACAAATTAAAGAGCTATACCGAGAGGTAAAATAAGTGAATAAAACTCGAGAGCTAATTTAGTAGCAAATATCGCTTCCGTCTTGCCGCAGAAAACACGATTCGGACTGGTATCTGGGAATAAGCAATGCATCAATCTGATCCCATCTTCCCGCAGTCACGCGGTATGCACTTCCCGTAGATTCGCAATGCTGGATGGAGTGTTGACATCTTTCAACTGTCGGCTTGACCGGTGCATCGGATTGTATTTGTATTGTGTGTGTGTGTGTGAAGGGAGAGGGGCAAAACGTCTCCTGGGACCAAGGAGCATTAGGGCTCCTCGAGACTGTGGGCCCTTGGCCACGAATGGGCTCTCTGCCGGCCAGAAGAGTAAGCACCATACCCCGGTAAAGTGCAGAGTGAGCCCTAAGCCGAATTCCCCCTGCCGCCGGAATCGGCAGTCTCCCGCGGCGCGCGGGGTCTATTCATTGCCGTCGGAAATATTGAGTTATGAACTGTGTGCTGGCTTCGTTCAGAGCCGCGGCCTACTGGGCTGGCGGATGATTTAAGAACCGATCAATAGTCAGACCAGATGACCTCGGAGCTATACAGCCTGCTCTTAATACATTCGTCTGGTCTTCCCTTCCGCCCACAGGCGGATCCAAGGGGACCCAAGGGGCGGGTCATGCTGCCCAACGCCTCAGATCGGAAAATTGGCATGTTACCTGGTTTAAAAGAAAAACTGAACAACTTTTACTAAGGGAAGTTTGCTTTAACTCAGTTATCAGTGCGAAGGAAGCGAAATCTTGTGAATTCTTAGAGTTGTGTGTGATTGTTGGGACTTCCTCCTTCTCCAAACTTTGTGCCGTTGTGGATCCGCCTTTAACTAGCTCTGCTCATTTAATAGAGCGTATTAATGCAACTTAACGATGCACGCATGTCAACATTAGAGTTTCGTACCTCGTCCATGGCGTGCACTAATTCGGCCGGTAATTATAACTCTTCATATCACACAAATTAAAGAGCTATACCGAGAGGTAAAAGTCCCAACGCCTCACTTATTATATTTACACATATTGTAAATATAATAATTTACTTATATTTACACTTATTATACCTCACTTATTATATTTACACGATTATATTTACACATATTGTGTGTCATATGGTTAGAACACGCAGTTACAGCTCGACCTGCTTTATGCTCGACCTGCATATGCTCGACCAGCAGCGACACCCAATATCCGGTCTGCCAGTCGGATATGGCCGTGCATGTTCTATCCAGCGGGTATTACCGTGCATATTAATACCCGCCCACACCACTGAAGAACCGGATATCAGCCGAGATCCCTGTACTGAAGCAGAGGATATCTGACGGGATCGGCGGAAGCCCTCCGAGAGCTATCACGTCCGCACTGCTCAGCCTGCATCCGGCCAATGTGTCGGCCTGAGCCCGGCGGTTCATGTTGTACCAAGTCATTCTCGGGGACAGAGGGGGGGGGGGGGGGGAGGGCAGGGGGCGGCAGGTGAACCGGGTCCTCCGCCGCCAACAATCCGGCACCACTGTTTTGTAAACAGGCCCCAGTCTGCTAACAGCCCGGACGAAAACGCCGCCACCGATCGCAGTAATGTGTTCTGCTCGGATCCAAATATCAATCACCGCGTTTTTGCCGCATAGCGTCTGAACTGGTGGATGGGAAAAGCTTTACGGCTGAGAGAAGACGTGGACATTCTGACTCGGCTCGATTTGACTTGGGAAATGGATTCATGGCGCTGAGCAGATATCGCTCGGACAGATCTGCCGCCTCAACTTTATACGGTTGCAATAGACGGTGATTCTGTGCATCTCAGACTGCGTCAGTCCCAGGCGTGCTGTGACTGACACTTGAGGCCCCGTCTGGCAGCCGCAGTGGAGTTAGGCGCCGGTGGAGTTCAGGCAGGCCGTCGGCAGCTGATTGTTATTGCAGGTTAACACTCCCTCCCTCCCGCCCATCTCGGTCAAAAGGTGGATTGCAGGCTGGCCGTCGGCAGCTGATTGTTATTGCAGGTTAACACTCCCTCCCTCCCTCCCGCCCATCTCGGTCAAAAGGTGGATTGCAGGCTGGCCGTCGGCAGCTGATTGTTATTGCAGGTTAACACTCCCTCCCTCCCGCCCATCTCGGTCAAAGGTTGAGGGATACTTTTTACAAATAAAACCGACTTCGCCGTCACTTCCCTCAGATGCAGCTATCAGGTATATGGCACCTGCGTTTGCATTAGATAAGTTTTACGTTGCCAAAATGTCCGCGAATTCACAATAATGCACTACTGCGCACTTGGCATCGCGAGCAGCGCACTTTATATTTGATTGCTACTAAGACCGAAGTCACAGTTATGTTGTTTTAATGTCTTACTCTTCAATACCAGTGTGGCGAGTACAAGTTATCGGACGAATTTTTCCATTCTCTAATGCATACCTAACCAGATATTGTGGTCAATAAAGTCTCGTAGAAGTGCATTATCATTCATATGAAACTAAATAGCCATTCAAACCATTGGCGGGGTTTTCATGCTACGAGTAATAGACCTAACATCTACAAATATGTCTTGTACTTGATGTTTGAATGTTTGGGCACTCTCGATTGAATTCGTTTCTCCACACTGTGTGTGGGTGGGTTGCTCGAGTCGCCTTGACCTGGTTTGTCTCTGTGAGGTCCTCATTCCGCTGAAGGTGAGATGTGAGAGTCCCTCATCCGCTGGAGGTGTGGTGTAAGAGGGTCCTCCCTCCCGCAGGCCGCCGCACCAAGCTCCATCACATTAATGATCTCAACTATTATATCGACCATAAAGGAACCCAAATCACATATTCGCCAGCACGTCGGCGAAAATGGACCGTTCTTGTAAATGTTTCCGATTTACATGTCGATGAGCCTCGGATATGCTCCAGTTTTTGTCTCGCCATGCTTCAACTCCATATCTGAGTGAGTTTTTGGCAGAACAGCATTACCGGCTTTTCAACGTTTCATTCTAGTCATTGTGCTGGTAAAAGCTGCACTGCATCATCACAATAAGCCCTGTCGACCCTTGACGACCCTGGACCCTGGACCCTGGACGAGCGACACTCGAATTGGCGCGGACGTTCGCCGCTCGTGAGCGGTGCATTTGTATTCGGCCGATGGAGTGGTCCCGCGTCGACCGACGGCGGCGGGGCGGCGGCGGGGGCGGCGGCGGGGTCGGGGCGGGGCGGGGGCGGTGGGTCGACGGGGACGGTCCTTGACCCTGCCTCTCGGCTCTGCTGCCGGGCGGGATGTCGGAGCGGGGGGACAGGGTGCGTGCGTGTGTGTGTGTGCGTGTGTGTGTGCGTGTGCGTGTGTGTGCGTGTGCGGACTGCCGTCCGGCGGCGCCGGCTGTCTGGGAAGCTCCACGCACAAACGACCGGGTCTGACGGCCCTGGACGGAGTTCGGCCACAGCGGTCACTGACTGTGGCCGACGTCCGCCCCGCCGCAACACACACCGACACAGACGCCGGTGTTCAGGCCGCCAACAGCGACCCTCAGCTGTATCAGTTATGTTGCCAGGTGACTTGAAAGGCGCTCATATCAGCCACGGCATGAGCCTGTATTGCGCCGTGAGCCGACACGTGCAGCCTAACGGCTTCTGGTGATGGAGGCGTTGATGGTCAGTCATATAATTGAGCTGCAATAACCTGGCTCGCTTGTGTCGGCCATGCGAGTAGGACACGTGCTCCGCTGTATCATTCGCTCCGCTCCTGGTCCGTTTATGAGCTACAGTCAGCACACGTTCCTGTACATAACTCTGTAACTTTGTAACATTTTCGATCTTTTTCCTGTTGGTATTTCGGTTCGTTCAAAATCTGAACCTAATGATTTGCGTGTTAGCTCCACCGTACATGTATGAGGTTCACTCCGATAAAATAGCCATACTTTGGGGGTGAATTTGGTACCGAGCCCACTGACTGAATTTACTGGAATCACTCGCACCGACGACCGTCATGAATCAGCAATCGGTGGTTATTTCGTGTTGAATTCGGTCGGCAGTTGGTCTCGCAGATTTAGAAGAAACAAGTTATATAGATTAGTCACAACACACCTTTGGCTGCTGTTTGGTATTTTTTAACACGAACTTCCAAACGTATTTTTAGCAGCATTCAAATGTATATGGGTAACATTGTCAGGAAACTTATGATTCCGCAGCCTCGTTCCTCCCACACAGCTACCGCCACTGCGCACGGGGACCTGACCTTCCACAGTTCGAGCTTTGAACGAGCCAGATATGACGAGCTTTGCCGTCCTGCAGAACTGGCCAGCTCTGCTATCTGAGAACCGTGTGAGGTTTGACGTCCGGACACTGATGGGGTTTGACATGGCTGAACCCCGGCGGTCGAGCTGACCGGCCTGCGGGCGGCGCTGATTAAAAGTTCGGTGTGCGTTGACCGACGCCGCCATCTATTCCCGGTGGTAGTTACCGACGCGGCTGCGACAGCCGCCGGCAGCGGAACGACTCTGCGTCGCCGCCGTGTCTGTCGCCGCTCAGGACCGACACGCACTCTCTGAGGACGGACGCTCTCTCTGAGGCGGCGGGACCGTGTGGCGGACCAGCGCCGAGCCGTGCTGCCCCCGGAGCAGCCGGACCACTGGCCAGACGGTGAGGCTGAAAATCACCGCAGATGTCTGGTGTGCGGTCAGATATACCTACTGGCAGCGGCTGCTTTTGGTTGGTGCTGGAAAAGCCGCTCTTTTAATAAAAAATGGAAACAGGATGTGGACCGCACACGAATATTTCAAACAGCAATCTCGTAGGAGCACACATATGACAAACTGAATGCATAAGTTCAATATATTAGTTTACTAGTCAAATGAGGAATGCATATCAGAGCACGATACATCCATTTACCAAATATTTGCTGCAGTTTATTTCCATTTCAAAAGAGGTTTCTTGTCAGATATGCAACGACAGTTAATATCTCGCCGATCATATTTAAACCCAAAGGCGCAGCATATCATGCTGGAACGCCATCACCGGTACACCGTTAACCGTACAGTGACGTCACCACAGAGCGCACCACTGTACCACCCGGCAGTGTGACGTCACCACAGAGTGCACCACTGTACCACCCGGCAGTGTGACGTCACCACAGAGTGCTGGAACGCCATCACCGGTACACCGTTAACCGTACAGTGACGTCACCACATAGTGCGCCACTGTACCACCCGGCAGTGTGACGTCACCACATAGTGCGCCACTGTACCACCCGGCAGTGTGACGTCACCACAGAGTGCACCACCGCACCACCCGGCAGTGTGACGTCACCACAGAGTGCGCCACTGTACCACCCGGCAGTGAAGCCGCCACAGAGTGCACCACCGTACCACCCGGCAGTGTGGCGTCACCACAAAGTGCGCCAACGTACCACCCGACAGTGTGACGTCACCACAGAGTGCGCCACTGTTCCACCCGGCAGTGTGACGTCACCACAGAGCGCACCACTGTACCACCCGGCAGTGTGACGTCACCACAGAGCGCACCACTGTACCACCCGGCAGTGTGACGTCACCACAGACTCCCGTGCCCGCTGTCTTTTGACACTATCGGCCATCAGTTCATTTTAATTATTTCAGTTTTTAATCAGTTTAATTCATCAGTTGAATGATTTCTGTCAGGAAACAGCAGCTCTCCGTCAACGGCGGGATGAATTCAAATTTTATTTTATTTTGCCAAGCGTACAAACTAGCTTACCGTGATGAATTTTCACACATCCCTGATGCTGAAGAGTTTTGCTGATTTTGTCTTATTAATTATATGATGTTCCTCCGTGCGTGCGTGGTACGTTGGTGAAAATCAAATAACGTAACGGTCATACACAAATCGGCTAATAACTCGACAACCGTTGCAGCTAGGTGCGTGAAATTTGCCAAGCAGGTCCGGTGGCAGAGGCGCACCATTTTATTAAAATTTCAACAAGATCCGACATACATGTCGGCCGTTGTGTCGGCGACAACTGTGTCATTGGTTTAACATAGGAAACGGCCAAATTCACAAATCGACGAAAACGATCAAACGCGCGACGATCCTGGGCAGATAACTCGCAAACCGAGGGTCGCAGCGACATGCGATAAACACGATTCGACAGAAGAGTACATTGGCCTGGCGTGCCACATGTCGTTCAGAGAAAAGCTTAGTTCAAGTCCAAAGTTATGACAACTTACATACAAAAACGGCATTTTCAGTATTTAAATCGGTACTTGGAAACTGTTGAACATAGAACGCTGATACTTCACCACTTTGCAGGCGAAGGTACCGTCTTTTAAATTATATCTGTAACACAAAGCTGTTCGAGTAATATTTAGGCAGGCTGACAGGCGTTGCAATATTTTTGCAATATTTGTTTACCATTCCAGTCTTCCCAACACCGTAAAGGTGTTATCGTTCCCACACCAAGACGAGTTTTCACAACAACAACAACAAAAACAATATACACCCGGATAGCCCGTCTTTACTAGTGGTGCCAATCGGTACAATCATTTTCGGAATTCCGAATTTGTCCGAAGACCGATTCGGTTTTCGGACGGACATAAGCATATTTCTTTGGACATTTTCGGACATCCAATGGATGGCTTGTCGCGAAAATCACTTAGTTACTTTTGTATTAAAAAGAAAGTGTGCCACAGGTAATTAATTTCCATATCAAACACTTTTCCTGCTTTCGGACAAATTTCGGACAAACAACGATTTTCGGACAGTTTCGGACGGACAGCTGACCATGGTCTTGGACATCGGTCGGACATTGGAAAAATATTTTATGAAACTGGCACTACTAGTCTTTACTGACCACTATCCACCAAAAATATTTCGCTTCTAGCTAATATGTAACTTATGATGAAGACAAACGTGCATAATTCCTGATGCTAATACGCGGACTCGCCGGAGCTCGCCAGGCGACGGCGTCGGCCGGGATTAGTTTGCCGTCTGCCGCCAGTGGCGCTAGCTGACGGCCAGTCACCTTGGCCGGCGAGCGTGAGTTCCCACGGCCGACAGCGGGCACCTTTCACAACATATAAATCGGACCGGGAAATGGACAGCGAATGAATTGGCTGGATATATATATATATATATATATATATATATATATATATATATATATATATATATATATATATATATATATATATATATATATATATATATATATATATATATATATATATATATATATATATATATTAGCTGGCTATATAAATAAATGCCTCCTATGCTATCCACCTAAAATATTTCGCCACCGGCTAAAAGTTAAGTTATGAGGAATATAAACGTAAAACATTTATTAACACTTTAACAATGGACGCCCAGCAGTAAGCGTCGGTGGTGTATTGGGTAGCGTCGCTGATTACTAAGTGAGTGAAGCGGGTTCGATTCCGGCAGGCGCCCGGAGTTTTTTAAAACGGGATTTCAAATATTAAAATATAAATTAACTTGCTATAAAAATGAATGTTTATTATTAAAATAAATTATTCAAATAAATACCTAAATCGGACCGGTTAATGGGCATTGCATGTATTGGCTGGCGATGTAATCAAATATTAAAATATAAATTAGCTGGCTATAAAAATAAATGTTTATTATTAAAATAGATACCTAAATCGGACCGGTTAATGGGCATTGAACGTATTGGCTGGTTATGTAAATTAGCTGGCTATATAAATAAATGTTATATAAATAAATGGCTATATAAATAAATGGTTGTATTAACATAAATACCTAAATCGGACCGGTTCATGGGCTTCGAACGTATTGGCTGGCCATATAAATTAGCTATCAATATATAAATGGCTATATAAATAAATGGCCATATAAATTGAAGGCCTTCTAGTACCTATATAAATTACATGTAATAAGAAAGTTCAAACTGATATGGCTTAATTATAATTAATTAGCAATTGATGTTCGCGGTATCATGTTAGCCTAGCATTTTGCACGTTTTTTACGCTCAGGTTCCGTCACAGCAATATAAATACTTTGGCGCTGTATTTGCTTGTAATTTCATTCCGAACCCGAATAACGATCAGGGGTTTTCATTGGTTTTGTTTTGCATACAGATACACCATTAACCCGCACACTGCAGGGGGGTTGATTTCCGCCCCCCCCCCCCCTCAGGTTTTTCGCGGATAGCGAAAAAACGGCGGCGTGCAGCGCCGCCGGGTTTTGACACACCTGTTAGGACATCAATTGCGCACACTTTGAGAGAAAAAATAACCTCGGGTCATCTCAGGTCAGGTCATCAGACCAGGTCAAGTGACCCCACCTCCAAAAATGTTTGCAGTTGTGCCAAAGCCAGAGTTTCTCACCAATCAGTTTGAAACTTACAGGATATCATGAGGGCATCAGTACTTACAATTCTTTGATCTCGGAATTTTGATATCGGTGACCTAAGGTCAGGTCAATTTCGTAACCTCCCATAATAAGTCAATGGGGAAATATACAAATGCTTCCTATTTCAAGGATATGCATGATATTAGTCCAATTACTTCTGGATCATGTTATTATGGGATATTACTGATGATCCAAGTGAACGTTTTGTTCAGTGACCCATATGGGGTCATTTGAGGTCATGCGAGGTCACCACCACTTGTTTGTCAATCACTCCCGACATAATGCAGATAGAGAAGTCTCGTCGAGACACGTCTTTCCATATGCAACATACCCTACTTGGGTCACCACTTGACCTTGACCTGAGGTCAAATTTGTAAGTTGACTTAACAAGGTCACTATGTATATCATTCGAAGCGCCTTGACGAGTTAAACATAATGGCATAAACAGTTTTCAGTTATCTGTATTAAGTAAAAAGTTAATAGCGATTTTTTGTTGTTGAAAAAACAAAAACAAAATTGACCTCTGGAGCCTCAAATATTGACCTGAGATCAATTTTGCGGACACCTTGTCGATTGAAAATTGCACTGGCTGGCGTTTTTTTCTGTTTGTTTCTAACTAGCATAGTTTCCGAGATATATGGGAATTTCTGGAGCGATGTCCTAAAACAGGAGAGAAAAATTGGAACATTTGACCTTTGATGACCTCTGGTGACCTCAATTTTGACCTGACCTAAAACAATACAATACTTTCGATAGAACTTGTATCAAGCTATCAAATGACGTTTTCCGCTTGTCGCTACGTAGCGTAGTTTTTTTTTAAGATCTAACGGGGAGCGGAAATCACCCTCCCCTGCAGTTCGTGTTCGGCGTAAAGCCCCTGCAGTGCGCGGGTTAATTAATGCAGCTCAGGGAATCTCTCAAAAACATTGATGAAACCACGCTTAGCGAAGCTTGCCGTTGCCTCCACAGTCAGCTCATTTGTATTTGTTGAACAAACAACCACACAGCCACAGGGCCCACTTATGGTTGAGGTCATGCAACAGTAAATTAAAATGTTCTCCAATTACATTAGTACAATAAGAGAAAACACAAAATTATACCGTATAGTAAAAGCAACAGCATAAAATAAATAAATAAAGGCGATTAAAAGCGCCAGTAAAAGTGAAAATACACCTATAAATAGAGCGCTGATAGGTACAGACAAAAACATGAAATAGACAAATACATAAATCGCCGGTAAAAGTAAAAATAAACGTGTAAATAAAGGGCAGGCAGGCAGGCAAAAGACCTAAAATAGACAAGTATGAATTAAAGCCAATGACTGATCACAAGACGTGAGCTAGGCGCACAGCAGCGACCTTAACTCAAGTATTTATTTATTTATGTATTTATTTCACATCACTTCTCATCGTGGCTTTTCATGAGAACAGGTCACATGATAAAACTGCACATATGGGTAAGAATAGCACTGCATCACACTAAACCAAACATTCCACAGACACACAAGACGGCCAAGTCGATCTAACGTCCCTGCAAACTGGTCAAGTGGTCCTTCAGCAATCGCTTAGACCCTTCACGCACAGCCGCGGGCAGTGCATTGTATGCAGTGGCGGCTCTGTACAGGAACTGTCGCCTACCGGTTTCAGTTTTGATTGTCGGCAGTCGGAACAGCTGCTGTTCACTCGCTCGTGTACTCCTATCATGGAGCTGCCTGGTGGTCGTAATTGACTGGGCGATTGTGACTGGTTCGCCAGTGGTCAGTGCTTGACGCAGCAGACAGATGGAGCGATACGTACATACATAAGTTGTGAGCGGAGAGACAGCCGAACGACGAAAGCACGTCACTGATGTTGTCATATTTTCGACGGCCGGATATCACACGAGCACAGAAGTTCAGCACCTCCTGAATGCGGCACATTGACTGTTTAGAAGCACTGCCGTAAACGGCAAAACAATATCGTACGATGGAGAGAACTAATCCATTGATGACAGTGGGCATGACATCGTTCGGCAGGCTGTGCTTAACGTGATGCAAACCGATTAACAGGCCGTTGCAACGATGGACAATCTCGTCAACATGCGGCTCAAACGAGAGGTGTCTGTCGAAAAGTACGCTCAGGTTTTTGGCTATCTCAGAGTATGTACATACGCTGTACCCGGACCATCGGCAAATTCGTGACGTCTGACCTAAGGGTACAAGACGGCAGAAATAAATCAGTCTGAGGGTTGCTGTGTGTGAGCGATTAAAGAGATGCGGGAGACGAACCGAGAAACCCCTTTTTACAGAGTCCACTCTTCCACGAGGTACATACATACATGAAAGAGCTCGGGGCGCCGCGCACGTCGGCTTGGTGCTGACAGCGGGAACATCGCCCACAATATCAGGGCAGTCTAGGTGACCACTGAATACTGAGCGCATGAACGGATCGGACCGAATGTAACGCGACCTAACCGATGCGCAGCGAAACACTTCGAGTAATGATTTGTAGTCGAGTGGCGACCACGTTGATTGCGTCTTCGATCCCAGCCACATCAAGAATCGGTGCCGTAGGCGCTCGAGTCTACGTACTGATGGCAGCGCCGGACCATCTGGCTGTTGGTCGTGCTGAGCCAGCAGAGGCTGGTCAGTGAACAGCTCTCTCCCGGTGCCAGCCACCACTGCACCGCTGACCAGTGACCGCGGCTCGTCTCTGAGGCGGTCCGCGGCCGCCGCGGGGACCCGCCGCGCTGTCCCAGCGCTGCGACAGCCCGTGTGACAGCCCGCGTGACAGCCCGTGTGACAGCCCGCGTGACAGCTGCGACAGACCGCCACATAGCAGAGCTGTCACAGCGCCGACAGTTCTGTCGTATCCAAACTGCCCAAACACCAAACAGCCATCCACCAAACACCAAACAGCCATCCGGGCCGCGTGGTCTCCGGCATCGCCGGTGGAAAGGTATACAGTCTGAGTGAAGTTGATTTCCTTCTCTCGGTCAAGGTGAATGCCAGGGCTGCCGGTCTTCTTGGTACCGCTGACTCGGATGCCGTCGGGAATCAGGACTAAATGTTTATTCTGATCCCTTCGCCGCATTCATATCCGACATGTCTCCACTGAAATGGATGTGTTGAAGTGTTTCAGCGTTCCTTTCTTCAAAAAGTTTCATGGACCTGAATTGTAAATGAGAGGAGAATTTATTGAAGCACATCTCAGTTCGACACCATTAACTTTACATCTGAGCATAGTCCAGATATCCGTATACTTTATCTTTGTTTCAAATAATCTGACCCGGAAAACCCTGTTTGTCAAAACGCGACAAAATCGGTCTGGCCGCTTATAAATGTAAACTCGGCCTAGTTTGAAGGCTGTTCGTACAAGGTATATAAATGAATGCGCCTTGATGTGGCAAATGAGATTCATCATTCAAATCAATGTTCTATCGTTATTGAAACTCGGCTTCCCAGACGATATGTCCTTCAGGATAACGCATTCAGCACTTCCCCGCTACGTGTTGATCACCTGGTGATAATCGAGGCCAATTTTCAGCTCAGTGTTGGTGCTAAATTTACACTGACGGCTAATAAACATTGGCGGCTTTGCTTTGTGTCTGGGTGCTTTATTCAGCAGGTTATTAGCTTAGCGAGACTTGTACGTCACACACGATACTTAGTAACAGCATGTGAAAAAGAATAAGTGTGCTACCAGAATACCAGAGGGAATTCTCGCTGTTGCATTTGTCAAGCAGCTAGTGCTTCAACCAGAGCATTTAAGCGATGACTTTCTCAAGCCCCACCTAGCAGCCGGGCTGCTCGTCTTTTTTAACAGTGTAGTATCTCCTCTAACGTACAATGTGAATCAATGTTATTTTATATCAAAGCCAACTGCAGACTGGATTGTGTGCGTTATGTAAGTGGCAAATGTTATATGCCTGTTCAATTTGCACTGGCGGATCCAGCCGTCGTTTTTTTTTGGGGGGGGCAACTTTTTGTGGCAATAAAAGGTACCCCATTTTTTCTCCGCGGATCTGGGCCGATCACCTTATTTTGGTATTCGAGGTTAAGAAATTCACTTCAAATTTTAAAAAAAAAAATGTTTTTTTTGTTGGGGGGGGGGGGGGGGTCAAAACCCCAAAAGTTTGTAAATCCGATATCTATTTTGAAGAAAATGTAATTTCATTTCTTTTGACGTTTTATTTGCAATTTGCTTCAAAGCTCTATTTTCTACAATTCTCCAAACATTTATTGTTTTTCCACCAAAAATGACAGGACATGACGTCATTAAAACGTCATTATCTCCGAAAATACCATATCAATTTCATTGAGAGTTGGTGAAAACACTTAGACTTGATGCAGCATAAGCTACTGAAAGTTTCACGGTGATATCTATCATAGTTTTCAGGTTATTGAGAAAATCCGTGAGGGGCAGATACTTCTGATAAGGTTTGAGCTAGAAGTACCTATCTCACCTAGGCACCTACCTATAGTTTGTTTTATTTTGATTGCTCAATTGCCATTCGGTTGCTGGCACTAGGTCCAAAAAGTCAATTTATTGACGCGTCAATTTCTTTATGCAAAGTGGGCGGAGGTTGTCATAGGCACTGTACTTAAAGGGATATTGCCACCTCGCAGTCCAATATGTAGTTTTTGGTGTGTATCGGTAGATTAAAGGGACTGTCCCACCTTTTTGAAAGTTGTCGAATCACACTTAATTGTATGTCTACATGTCAGGCGAGATCAGCTGAACATGTTCGTGAACTTTTTTCCCGAGGTCAGCTGAACATGTTCGTGAACTTTTTTCCGCAAAAAAATCGCTTATCTTGGAAGATATTCAACTTTTAGTTTTAAGCGGAAAGTTGGGTCGGTGACGCCATGTGATTTGTTTAATAACAGGGAAATCCTTTGTGCTGCCAAATGTATGGCACAATTTTTTGTCGACATCTATTGCGCAGAAAAAGCGAAACACCCGGTGTCTTGATTGGCTAGTACTATCAGCTGGAGTTGTTGTAGCAGTTGGCCGCCAGGGACCGCTAGTGAGCCAGGGTGTTATGACGTCGCAAGCAAATGGTACCACTAAATATTGATTGATTTATTTATTTATAAATAAATAAATATTTAGCGTTAAATATTTAACTGGTACCATTTGCTTGCGACGTCATAACACCCTGGCTCACTAGCGGTCCCTGGCGGCCAACTCACACTGGGCCAGCCGGCCGCCATAAGCGTGGCCTATATTATCTGTGGCCAAGATATTGGTCTTGGGACTATAAAAACGAAGACCCGGGGTATTAGGACATGGGAAAGCGTATCGGTGCAATTATTTTTTACTCAGACCTGTTCCTGTTTTTAATGGAAATTATCCTGGGGCGGGGTGAAAGTTGACCCCACTAAGATATCACAAAGTATTTGTTATAGAGACGTAAGTGTGGGCTTAAACGACCTGCTGTGACGTAATCTATCGCACGAATACTTGTTGATGATAAAATGTTGACAAGGGCGTGTCAGTGGGCTAACAAGCGAGGCAAATTGTGTGGAAATACAGTTAGCCTGACTTACAATGCCCTTTCCCAAATCCTCTGGCCAAAGGGGAAGGAGCTGAAAGAGATAATCTGACAGAAATAAATAAGCTGAAAGAGATAATCAGCATTAGGTGTTAATGCTATTAAACGTGTGCAATGGCGATGCCAGATACTTTTTAGAGTACTTAATTAGTCATGCTGAAACAATATTGAATCAAACACCGAAAATATCTTGGCAATGACGCAGAAAGTCTATATATTCATCCATGTGACCGACCTCGCTAATCTGCTAGCCTGGTCTGACTGACTTGACACAATATGATCTTAATCATACATTGCTAAGTGTAGTGAGTCATTTCTTGTGCTTTTAACTTAAAATATGCAATACAATATTGTTATTTTTTCTGAGCGTTATTTCAATAAACCTCACGATATCGTCGTCTTTTCACCTTCGTCACCTCACCATGTCTGCGGACAAAATCGAATAACTGACTCCGCGAAATCATGTCTAACACTCACGGAGGTCAAGGTCTCACGGTGTTCTGTCAACTGATAGCGACATAAACAAAACAGCCCATACCTGTCGGTATAAATAACGGAACACAAGTGCAATATACGCGAGCCAATACCTGATGGTGGACGAAACATACATGCAAGGCAAGTATTTACTGTCCCATGTACACATGTAGTACATTATGCATACTCAACAACAATACAATAGTTAAATCATGATTTCCTTCGCCTGTCCCGTTACGTAACCGGATAATGTCACTCTTAGCCCGGGGGCGGCCTCAGTGAGGCAAACTAAGTCAACTAAATGGCTGATATCTCAGAAACTAGCAGAAAGTCGCACAAACTGTGAATAGGATCTGAAAGCATATTGTTTGAGGATGTAGCGGTATACATTTCGTGGATAAGTTCGGTTAAGAATGTGTATAAACTTTAAATGAAGAGATAACAAATTTCTTATTATCACGTTCTCGTAGTTGGTTGCTAGCATCTTGCAGATGTCCAAATCAAATGTAGCAATCCCTATTGTTTTGTATCAACACGATAACAATACTATGTTGTACTAAACTCATAGGAGTTACGTGAAATGGCGTATCCGTTCCCCCAAAAATGATGACCAAACATCATAGCTGTATTCTGCAAGAAAGACACATACAGGGCTATTCCTGAAAATTATCGACTTTGGAGGCACATTAACGACCCTTATCACCTTTATCCTTTACCTTTATCTTCACTGTAAAAACATGACGACGTCGTGTGCTTTGGTCAATTATAAGTCTAAGAAAACATAAATACTTGCAATTTAAAAAAGTCGACAAATCTGAGTTTCCAGCGCATTTGAGGCTGTCAGGGCCCACTGTGCAACTGCTGTATCAACTCCAGCTCCAGCAAGTCTAAGAAAACATAAATACTTGCAATTTTAAAAAGTCGACAAATCTGAATTTCCAGCGCATTTGAAGCTCCCAGGGCCCACTGTGCAACTGTTGCATCAACTCCAGCTGATAGTGCTAGCCTCTAGATTGCGAACCACCCGGGGCTCGAGAAATGAAGGACGAAAATATTCCAAGGCTGACCTTAGAACAAGTCGACTATCATTACCAGTTGGGTAAAGAGAGACGACGCTGTCGGTTTAGAGGCTCTATTCAAATACACGTGGGCCTTATTTTTTACAGATGTCAAAATCAAACTCGAATATCTTTTTGATTATATCGTTGTGGTTGTTTTAACTGCTACCATACTTAATTTCAATGTCAAACCATCAACATGGCTATCTCAACTCAAATATAATGTTAAGGTGGGATAGTCCCTTTAAGCATGTCCGATTTCACCTGCAAAATTTGGTTCCCGAAACTCCCCCATTAGATAAAAAAAATACATTTGCACCACTCATGATTGGCACACATTCGTAAAATTGGAGTCACCTCATCACTATTTAGAATCACTTCCTTGCGGACTATGATTTGCTTTTGAATATTGCAAACTCAACATCACCATTTCGTCGGTGCACTTTAAAACTAAAATGCGTATACAGTTAATTATATTTTCAACAACCATAGCCTCTTTCATAATAAAACATGAATAAAATAGCAAGAATGGCTATGGCTCGACTTTGGGGCGGTAGGAGATTTGTGACCAATACCTTATAACACAGATAGACTTTTCAAGGTCAAGTCTTAGCGAATTCGGACGCTTCGGCTTTGGGCGGGCGCCAATTTCACAGCCAAACTGGATGAGAGCGGCGATCATGAATCTAGTACTGAGCACAGCTGGGACCAACGTTTTGGAGTCAGAAAAAAAAACATTGCCGATACCCTGCTTTAGGTGCTGCGGGAACAAGTTTGAGCTTGAGCATACACGATTCTTGATCTCCACCATTCATTTAAGTTGCTTTTTAGAAATCCTCCGGAGGTGGCAATATCCCTTTAAGGATAACAAAAATGGACACAATTATTGACAACATTTCACTCAAAACACCTAGTATGGTCAGTCTCCAAATATAATCACACCATCTGATGCACAACCAGGGGTGTAGGATACTATTCAGTTGCGGGGGGGGCGGGGCTTCAGTCCCTCCAACCATCTGATCTGTAGGTAATCACACCATCTGATGCACAACCAGGGGTGTAGGGTACTATTCAGTTGCGGGGGGGCGGGGCTTCAGTCCCTCCACCTTGTGGCTCAGCCCCCCCCCCCCCAACTTTACAGAATAAATATTAGACATACAAAACAGTATGAAAGAAAAAGAAAGTGAAAACAAAGCAGGTTTAACATATTACTTATTATATAAACTAAAGATAAACACTACTTATTGACAACCAGGTAGCCTAAGCAGTAAACATCCATGTGCACACACATGCAAATATGTCACTTTATGAAACATGTACATGGTAAAATGAGCAAAGCAAGACATCCCAATTTGGCCTTGGTTCTGGTTAACGAACAAGCATCAGAATCCACCTTCACATTGGCCAAAGCGTGTGCAGATTTTGAGTAAAATTATGGTTATGTTAATGACACTGAAAAATAAAACAGCTATATTATTTGACCATCTCACAACACACTGATCATCCTAGGCTGGAACAAGAACATGAATGATCATAGACCTAAACAAGTAAAAGTAAGATTTATAAGAATCAGAACTTTCAATTTGCTTATAATGTCCCAGCATTACCAGCAATACAAATAGGCATGAACCCACCCCCTGAAATAAAAAATGTACACTAGATAAAATGCGACCTGCTGACGACCCGACCCCCCCCCCCCCCCCCCCCCCCCCTGACTGAGGAGCAAAATTTGATTCTTCTACTGACGTGCCCCCCCCCCTGATTACAAATATTGGCTGCGTGCTTGAACCTGAGTTGAGCCCCCCCCCCCCAACTGATTTTGCGAAACTACACTCCTGTGCACAACTGTTTACTCCATCCACCTCGGTCACAATTCAAACTGTTTACGTGAGTTTTTTTTCGGGAAAGATTTAGACGCCATCACGTGGCGACAAATTACATCAAATATGTTTCTGTCATTTTCTTACGATAACCTTTTTACATTTTCAAGTTTGTATTTTGTAAGTAAATACAATTATTTTTGTAATGTAATTACATTAAATTATTATGATTTTTTTTAAAACAAAATTATTCACCCATGCTGTTACTGCATCAATATTTTGATACAGTGATTTTAATTTGAGTAAAAAATAGATTCAGGTGAGCCAAGGGATAACCAAATTGATGCGTTTATAAAACAATATTGTATCAATTTCCAAGATAATTATTGAACATCTAGGTGGCTGAAACTGTATTGCCGCAATGCACAATGCACAGATCCATGTGCCATTCATCCTATCACTGTTATCCAGTGCTTCATAATTGCCGTTGGTAAATCGATCATTTTCCCAATACCATTTATATTAGGCTGTACAAAATATTAACGCGTCAAAAACATTATTATTTGGGCCTAGTGCCAGCAACTGCATTGGGATCTTCGTGAGAATCACACATGAATTTTGTACACACCGCTGTCACGCGTCCCGAAAAGTTATTTCCACAAAAGCAACGCATCATTTTTGACAACCATTTGCACCGAAATAGAGTGTAGATTGGATTCCAAATTGATACCATATGAGGTGTTCTTCCTACATGTAAAACAAAAACATTTGTTCGAGCTTCAGTTCCGACTGGCAGTTTGCTGGCCGCTATTTTCTCGTCCAGTTGAGTTTTTTAAGCCCAGATTTGATGGTAAGAGCCGCGTTTTCCAAAATTTTCCAGTTGTTTACTGTGGATAGCTGCATTTTAATTGCTGCAAAGTCAATTTTTACATTAAATTGTTAACGTTTTCGGGGGCCAAAAGACGTGTTGCCCCCCCCCCCCGCTCCCCCTTCGAGGCTGGTGGGGGCATGGCCTGGTTGCCCCCCCCCCCCGCCCTGGATCCGCCAGTGTCAATTTGATACCAACGATTATGTAATGTGTGAACTGTGAAACGGCGGCACCCATTATATAATACGCGGCACCGAAAATATGAAGCGGAGCCAACATTAGCGCTTCATCCAAATTTGTTCAAAAGCAATTAACTAGGTAAGCACTTAGGATGTCGGAGAACTTCGTTTGAAAGTCGCGATGCAGAACTTCCAATTAGCAATGCGTAAATATAGTCAACATGCGCAACTTTGCTTGTTCACGACGATGGTCCTTTAAAGGGACTATCCCACCTTAACATTAAATTTGAGTTGAGATAGACATTGTTATGGCTAGGCATTGCAATTAAGTATGGTAGCAGTTAAAACAACCACAATGATCTAATCAAAAAGATATTCGAGTTTGATTTTGACATCTGTAAAAATAAGGCCCATGTGTATTTGAATAGGGACTCTAAACCGACAGCGTCATCTCTTTACCCAACTGGTAATGATAGTCGACTTGTTTTAAGGTCAGCCTTGGAATATTTTCGTCTTTCATTTCTCGATCCCCGGGTGGTTCGCAATCTAAGCCAATCTAGACACCGGGTGGTTCGCTTTTTCTGCGCAATAGATGTCGACAAAAAATGGTGCCATATATTTGGCAGCAGAAAGGATTTTCCTGTTATTAAAAAAATCATAGACGTCACCAGCCCAACTTTTCGCTTAAAACTAAAAGTTGAATATCTTCCAAGATAAGCATTTTTTCGGAAAAAAGTTCACGAACATGTTTAGCTGACCTCGCCTGACATGTAGGCATACAATTAAGTGTGATTCGACAACTTTCACAAAGGTGGGACAGTCCCTTTAAAGGAAATAGTTCACCTTCAACATGGGGTTGTGAA
Source organism: Chirona hameri (assembly GCA_036785665.1). NCBI lineage: Eukaryota > Metazoa > Arthropoda > Thecostraca > Balanomorpha > Balanidae > Chirona > Chirona hameri. The sequence goes on from JAXIVJ010001835.1 coordinate 45,438, forward strand.
CTGAAAAAGCAGTTTTGTAGGCCGTGTTGAGAAATCCCTATCTGCAAGTTTTCTTGGCTGAAAGGACTCAAGCCGAAGATATTTGACTTTTTGGCGAAGGAATGTGGCGCATATATGATATACCGTACCGTATGAAAGAGCCAGCTCTGCATGGAGCATGCGCAGACCAATAACGCACACCATAAAATGAATAATTGCCGACCTTCTGTCCTGAATTGACGCGATTCAGGACTATTTTTGAAAAGAGAAAACAAAGTTGTATTCAAAAATCTAATAAAATCGTGTTCTGAGAAATTTTCCGAATGTGAACTATTTCCTTTAAAGGAAATAGTTCACCTTGGAAAATTTTACCCAACACGATTTGATTATATTTTGTAATACAATTTATTTTTATATTGCCCAAAATGGCCTTATATCGCGCCGACTCAGGACAGAAGGCCGTACATTTGTATTGTTTATCAAAACTATATGCATACTCTCTGAGTCAGAGTCCTGACGTCACGCGAATGTAAAAAAATGGTTCAGCCAATCAGATTCGAAAGTAGTTGCGTAAAGATAGACTCGCATTGGAGATGTGCCAACCGGCGGCCGGCGATTTGCTTGCTAGCACCAGCTGCAAGCTGATTGGCTGATAGTATAGCCTCTGCCCGGGCTAGAACCAGTGCAACATTCTTTCGCCAGCACCGCATTCCTTCGCTAAAACTCAAATATATTCGGCTGGAGAGTCTTTTCAGTCAAGACAATTTGCAGATAGAGGTTTCCCAACACGGGCTACAAAACTGCTATCTCAGTTTAAAACTAATGTTGAAGGTGAACTATTTCCTTTAAATGGAGAGCACCTTGAAACTCCTGCAAGGAAAGCTAATGGACAGGAATTAGGTTTGATCTCTACGTATTTCGGTGATTTATAACCGTTCGAAGAAGCCTGTTGACGGCGGCATTCCTCCCTGTCGGTATAGCCTGTTGACTGGCATTCCTCCCTGGCGGTATAGCCTGTTGACGGCGGTATTCCTCCTTGTCGGTATAGCCTGTTGACGGCGGCATTCCTCTCTGTCGGTATAGCCTGTTGACGGCAACATTCCTCCCTGTCGGTATAGCCTGTTGACGGCGGCATTCCTCCCTGTCGGTATAGCCTGTTGACGGCGGCATTCCTCCCTGTCAGTATTGCCTGTTGACTGGCATTCCTCCCTGTCGGTTTAGCCTGTTGACGGCGGCATTCCTCCCTGTCGGTATAGCCTGTTGACTGACATCTTCCCTGTCGGTATAGCCTGTTGACGGCGGAATTCCTCCCTGTCAGTATAGCCTGCTGACGGCGAAATTCCTCCCCGTCAGTATAGCCTGTTTACGGCGACATTCCTCCCTGTCGGTATAGCCTGTTGGCGGCGGCATTCCTCCCTGTCGGTATAGCCTGTTGACGGCGGCATTCCTCCCTGTCGGTATAGCCTGTTGACGGCGGCATTCCTCCCTGTCGGTATAGCCTGTTGACTGCCATTCCTCCCTGTCGGTATTGCCTGTTGACGGCGGTATTCCTCCCTGTCGGTATAGCCTGTTGACTGGCATTCCTCCCTGTCGGTATAGCCTGCTGACTGCCATTCCTGCCTGTCGGTATTGCCTGTGCACTGGCATTCCTCCCTGTCGGTATAGCCTGTTGACGGCGGTATTCCTCCCTGTCGGTATTGCCTGCTGACTGTGGCTGCTATGTTCGTGACCGGATAAGATCAGTGGGAGGTGACGGTCGTGCCAAGTTTTTACGATATGGCGATCTTTCAGCACCGAATGCCACCAGTTGACAACCGATTGAGTGGTCGGATAGTGGGCGTTTTAGTACCCATCAACAAGCACGGATAGCGAAATACTCCGATGACAGAAACTCCTCTTACATTAAACCGTAATTAGGAAGCGGAATGATGAGATCGAGCCAGAAAGGAAAACACGGTAAGGTGAATCTGTGGATACTTCTATTATGTCTAGTTTCAGCGGCAAGCACAAAATGCGTGATATACCTTTGATCTTGTAGGTATCTTCCTGTGTGAAACAGCGATGGCGTGAATTCACTCACAGTGTTTATTTATTGCGTTTGACCAACTATTGTATTGCATATATGCGCTGGAAATAAACATTTTGCATTCAGTTTCTGTGTTGCTTCTATTTTGTGATTGCTTTTTGTTCTGTCGTTGCTTGAGTTTGCATCCAATCTATTGGTGATGTGATGGCTAAACCTGACACAGCGTTTATGTTACACGGGCACGCAACTTTCGGGTTTTAGTTATTCATTTGTGAACAGAGCGGGGCAGCGGACAGTGACGTCGCATGAGGTCAGTTACACAAGTGACACGCTGATTACAGGTTTGTGATTTATTAGTGATTTAAATTGTTACGGAAGTGTTTGTCCCCGACCAACTTCTCCTTGAAAACTATGACCAACTTGAAAGCTATTTGAATATTTAAGCGTCAGCCCACCCATGATAACTAAGTTGCGCTAAATTTGTCAGCCGTTCCTTTTTAAAGTTACAACGACTTCACGATTAAAATATTTCGCTTGATTTCATTTCAAAGACGCGTTGCATCTGCATCCTAAGCAGGCAAAACTCGAAATGTCCACTGGTGTGCATCAATCATGGTAGCTTCCCACACGTTGCACTAAACAAAGGCAATACAAATGGTCCAGACTATTCAAATTACTGGGACTTCAACGCAACAATTACCTGGAGACCCGCTGGCTAGTGTCGTTTCTTTGGAATGGTTCCGGAAGCTCCGTCAACTGATGTCTGTCCGCCCCGTCAACTGCCGTCTGTCCGCCCCGTCAACTGATGTCTGTCCGCCCCGTCAACTGCTGTCTGTCCGCCCCGTCAATTGCCGTCTGTCCGCTCCGTCAACTGCTGTCTGTCCGCTCCGTCAACTGCTGGCTGTCCGCCCCGTCAACTGCTGGCTGTCCGCCCCGTCAACTTCTGTCTGTCCGCCCCGTCAACTGCCGTCCGCCCCGTCAACTGCTGTCTGTCCGCACCGTCAACTGCTGTCTGTCCGCCCCGTCAACTTCTGTCTGTCCGCCCCGTCAACTGATGTCTGTCCGCTCCGTCAACTGCCGTCTGTCCGCTCCGTCAACTGATGTCTGTCCGCTCCGTCAACTGCTGTCTGTCCGCCCCGTCAACTGACGTCTGTCCGCTCCGTCAACTGCCGTATGTCCTATCCGTCAACTGCTGTCTGTCCGCCCCGTCAACTGACGTCTGTCCGCTCCGTCAACTGCCGTATGTCCTATCCGTCAACTGCTGTCCGCCCCGTCAACTGCTGTCTGTCCGCTCCGTCAACTGCCGTCTGTCCGCCCCGTCAACTGCCGTCTGTCCGCCCCGTCAACTGATGTCTGTCCGCCCCGTCAACTGCCGTCTGTCCACCCCGTCAACTGCCGTATGTCCGCTCCGTCAACTGCTGTCCGCCCCGTCAACTGCCGTCTGTTCGCCCCGTCAACTGATGTCTGCCCGCCCCGTCAACTGCTGCCTGTCCGCCCCGTCAACTGCCATCTGTCCGCCCCGTCAACTGCTGTCTGTCCGCCCCGTCAACTGCCGTATGTCCGCTCCGTCAACTGCTGTCCGCCCCGTCAACTGCCGTCTGTACGCCCTGTCAACTGATGTCTGTCCGCCCCGTCAACTGCTGTCTGTCCGCCCCGTCAACTGCTGTCTGTCCGCCCCGTCAACTGCTGTCTGTCCGCCCCGTCAACTGATGTATGTCCGCTCCGTCAACTGCTGTATTCCGCCCCGTCAACTGCCATCTGTCCGCCCCGTCAACTGCTGTATGTCCTCCCCGTCAACTGCCATCTGTCCGCCCCGTCAACTGCTGTCCGCCCCGTCAACTGATGTATGTCCTCCCCGTCAACTGCCGTCTGTCCGCCCCGTCAACTGCTGTCTGTACGCCCCGTCAACTGCCGGCTGTCCGCCCCGTCAACTGCTGTCTATCCGCCCCGTCAACTGCTGTCTGTCCTCCCCGTCAACTGCTGTCTCTCCGCCCTGTCAACTGCCATCTGTCCGCCCCGTCAACTGCTGTCTGTCCTCCCCGTCAACTGCCATATGTCCGCCCCGTCAACTGCTGTCCGCCCCGTCAACTGATGTATGTCCGCCCCGTCAGCTGCTGTTTGTCCGCTCCGTCAACTGCTGTTTGTCCGCCCCGTCAGCTGCCGTCTGCCCGCCCCGTCAACTGTTGTCTGTCCGCCCCGTCAACTGCTGTCTGTCCTCCCCGTCAACTGCTGTCTGTCCGCTCCGTCAACTGCTACTGTCCGCCCCGTCAACTGCTGTCTGTCCGCCCCGTCAACTGATGTCTGTCCGCCCCGTCAACTGCTGTCTGTCCGCCCCGTCAACTGCCGCCTGTCCGCCCCGTCAACTGCTGTCTGTCCGCCCCGTCAACTGCTGTCTGTCCGCCCCGTCAGCTGCCGTCTGTCCGCTCCGTCAACTGCTGTCTGTCCGCCCCGTCAGCTGCTGTTTGTCCGCTCCGTCAACTGCTGTTTGTCCGCCCCGTCAGCTGCCGTCTGTCCGCTCCGTCAACTGCCGTCTGTCCGCCCCGTCAACTGCTATCTGTCCGCCCCGTCAGCTGCCGTCTGTCCGCCCCGTCAACTGTTGTCTGTCCGCCCCGTCAACTGCTGTCTGTCCTCCCCGTCAACTGCTGTCTGTCCGCTCCGTCAACTGCTACTGTCCTCCCCTCCGTCAACTAATGCTGCCCTCCAAACCGTCAACTGCCGTCTGTCCGCTCCGTGAACTGCCCTCCCCTCCGTCAACTGCCCTCCCCTCCGTCAACTGCCGTCTGTCCACCCCGTCAACTGCCGTCTGTCCGCTCCGTCAACTGCTGTCTGTCCGCCCCGTCAACTGATGTCTGTCCGCCCGTCAACTGCTGTCTGTCCGCCCCGTCAGCTGCCGTCTGTCCGCCCGTCAACTGCCGTCTGTCCGCCCCGTCAGCTTCCGTCTGTCCGCCCCGTCAACTGCTGCCTGTCCGCCCAGTCAACTGCCGTCTGTCCGCCCCGTTAACTGCTGTCTGTCTGCCCCGTCAACTGCCGTCTGTCCGCTCCGTCAACTGCCCTCCCCTCCGTCAACTGTTGTCTGTCCGCCCCGTCAACTGCCGTCTGTCCGCCCCGTCAGCTGCCGTCTGTCCGCTCCGTCAACTGCTGTCTGTCCGCTCCGTCAACTGCCCTCCCCTCCGTCAACTGTTGTCTGTCCGCCCCGTCAACTGCCGTCTGTCCGCCCCGTCAACTGCCGTCTGTCCGCTCCGTCAACTGCCGTCTGTCCGCTCCGTCAACTGCTGTCTGTCCGCCCCGTCAACTGCTGTCTGTCCGCTCCGTCAGCTTCCGTCTGACCGCTCCGTTAACTGCTCTCATGCCTCTTCGTTACCGGTCGCAACTGTTGTCCCTGCTCCCTCCTCACTACGTCGTGCTGTTGCTGAACTGTAAATGAAGGCCCAAGGAGCATAAAGGAGCATAAAGGAGCATAAAGGAGCATAAAGGAGCATAAAGGAGCATAAAGGAGCATAAAGGAGCATAAAGGCTCGTTGGATATTGGCACATCTGACACACATGACAGCTACATCGACTTAACATAACTGATCTGCTACACAGTGCAAAGTGAACACGGACGGCTGAGGCTATGTTATGAGGCTATGGCTGAGGCTATGTTATAACCATGACTTCCCATTCATGATACCTGCTGTATTAAGAAGGGGAAGTGAAAACGGACGGCTGAGGCTATGTTATAACCATGACCGGACCATTGATGATACCTGCTGTATTAACAAGTACATGAATCGCACTGCGTATAATGCCAAGGTTCAAACAGTCGTACAAAAAGCCCTAAACATGCTGTGTTTCCAGCTGCTGGAGCTACCTCCGGCTGTTGAGAACAGTTCGTGTAGGCGATGTTTTGTGGCCAGTCGACCCATGACGGGCACTTTTTGCATCCTGACAGCGCCTGTTCAGAAGTGCACCCTAAACACCAGCACATAAACGCCTGAAAACATGCAACCTAAACACACACACCATACCACTCGCGGCGTCACACGCATGCCAACACTCAGCTCACGTGAGAGGCGAGCGCGCTCTCTGCGTTTCTCCGGCCACACGCAGCGAACTGCGCGGCGACGGCAGCGGCCGTCAGTTGGCAGCCCCTCCCCCTCCCCCTCCCCTCCCCTCTCATCCCTCTCCGTGCCGCCTCAGAGCGCGCCAGAGCGATGACAAGCGGCGCCTGGGCAGAACCGCCGCGGGCGACGCCACGGGGCCGCCACGGGGTGCCACGGGTGCCACAATAACGCACGGCATGACTGCGGGGCGAAAACGGGCTACTTGCCGGCCGCGTGTCGACAAGGCGCGGAAACACCCTGCCGACAGTTTGTGGCCCGGCTGACTGATGAATCGCCGCCAGATGGGCGATGTTTTGTAGCCGCTGCGGGCTCCAACGAGGTGATGATGTGTGACACAACGGCGAGTTCATTTTTAACAGAAAGTTACTGACAAATTACGCGCGGAAAGACATGTTTGTCAAGGTTTAAAATACTAGCTGTGACTGTAACCGAAGGTTGTTTTTCTATATATGAAAGAACACTATTCTTTAGATGTCATAAAGTAACTTCGCTGACCAGGGGTATTTGATACGAGTGTGTTTAATATAAAATATTTACTATCATGTGAATAGTTAAAATATGTAATTATACGACACAAATATTTTCGCTATTCGTAAACGTAATGATCTTATATTATTGTTTAATATTAATGGATTACTTGATTTGGCAAATCAATTAAATAGTGAAGTAAGATAAACTAATGATCGTTAGACAAAGTCACTTCTAAGACAAGACATTTTATGGTTCTTAAACGTCAAATAACTCCGCATGCTTCACATATAAACACATTATATAAAAGAAAGCAAGCTATTTTCGAATGCCAGTGGGTATTGGGTAGGCCGTGTTCGCTGTATGTTGATCGGTTATCCCACCGCATATAGATTTGGGCTGACGTGAAAAGAGCGCTGATCACGCCGTCCCCGAGGAGACATGGCAGGCTCCGGCATGACCGGCAGACTCCGGCATGACCGGCAGTGGTGCCGTCCCGGCCCTGTGTCTGATGCCGTCCCGGCCCTGCGTCTGATGCCGTCCCGGCCCTGCGTCTGATGCCGTCCCGGCCCTGTGTCTGATGCCGTCCCGGCAGTAGTGCCGTCCCGGCCCTGTGTCTGATGCCGTCCCGGCCCTGCGTCTGATGCCGTCCCGGCCCTGTGTCTGATGCCGTCCCGGCCCTGCGTCTGATGCCGTCCCGGCCCTGCGTCTGATGCCGTCCCGGCCCTGTGTCTGATGCTGTCCCGGCCCTGTGTCTGATGCCGTCCCGGCCCTGCGTCTGATGCCGTCCCGGCCCTGTGTCTGATGCCGTCCCGGCAGTGGTGCCGTCCCGGCCCTGTGTCTGATGCCGTCCCGGCCCTGCGTCTGATGCCGTCCCGGCCCTGTGTCTGATGCCATCCCGGCCCTGCGTCTGATGCCGTCCCGGCAGTGGTGCCGTCCCGGCCCTGCGTCTGATGCCGTCCCGGCCCTGTGTCTGATGCCGTCCCGGCAGTGGTGCCGTCCCGGCCCTGTGTCTGATGCCGTCCCGGCCCTGCGTCTGATGCCGTCCCGGCCCTGTGTCTGATGCCGTCCCGGCCCTGCGTCTGATGCCGTCCCGGCCCTGCGTCTGATGCCGTCCCGGCCCTGCGTCTGATGCCGTCCAGGCCCTGTGTCTGATGCCGTCCCGGCCCTGTGTCTGATGCCGTCCCGGCAGTGGTGCCGTCCCGGCCCTGTGTCTGATGCCGTCCCGGCCCTGCGTCTGATGCCGTCCCGGCCCTGTGTCTGATGCCGTCCCGGCAGTGGTGCCGTCCCGGCCCTGTGTCTGATACCGTCCCGGCCCTGCGTCTGATGCCGTCCCGGCCCTGTGTCTGATGCCGTCCCGGCTCTGTTTCTGATGCCGTCCCGGCCCCGTGTCTGATGCCGTCCCGGCCCTGTGTCTGATGCCGTCCCGGCCCTGCGTCTGATGCCGTCCCGGCCCTGTGTCTGATGCCGTCCCGGCCCTGCGTCTGATGCCGGCCCGGCCCTGCGTCTGATGCCGTCCCGGCCCTGCGTCTGATGCCGTCCCGGCCCTGCGTCTGATGCCGTCCCGGCCCTGTGTCTGATGCCGTCCCGGCCCTGCGTCTGATGCCGTCCCGGCCCTGTGTTTGATGCCGTCCCGGCCCTGCGTCTGATGCCGTCCCGACCCTGTGTCTGATGCCGTCCCGGCAGTGGTGCCGTCTCGCCCCTGTGACTGATGCCGTCCCGGCCCTGCGTCTGATGCCGTCCCGGCCCTGTGTCTGATTCTGTCCCGGCCCTGTGTCTGGTGCCGTCCCGGCCCTGTGCCTGATGCCGTCCCGGCCCTGTGTCTGATGCCGTCCCGCCCCTGTGACTGATGCCGTTCCGGCCCTACGTCTGATGCCGTCCCGGCCCTGTGTCTGATTCTGTCCCGGCCCTGTGTCTGATGCCGTCCCGGCCCTGTGTCTGATGCCGTCCCGGCCCTGCGTCTGATGCCGTCCCGGCCCTGTGTCTGATGCCGTCCCGGCTCTGTTTCTGATGCCGTCCCGGTCCTGTGTCTGATGCCGTCCCGGCCCTGCGTATGATGCCGTCCCGGCCCTGTGTCTGATGCCGTCCCGGCCCTGTGTCTGATGCCGTCCCGGCCCTGCGTCTGATGCCATCCCGGCAGTGGTGCCGTCCCGGTCCTGCGTCTGATGCCGTCCCGGCCTTGTGTCTGATGCCGTCCCGGCCCTGTGTCTGATGCCGTCCCGGCCCTGTGTCTGATGCCGTCCCGGCCCTGTGTCTGATGCCGTCCCGGCCCTGCGTCTGATGCCGTCCCGGCCCTGCGTCTGATGCCGTCCCGGCCCTGTGTCTGATGCCGTCCCGGCCCTGCGTCTGATGCCGTCCCGGCCCTGTGTCTGATGCAGTCCCGGCCCTGTGTCTGATGCCGTCCCGGCCCTGTGTCTGATGCCGTCCCGGCCCTGTGTCTGATGCCGTCCCGGCCCTGTGTCTGATGCTGTCCCGGCTCTGTGTCTGATGCCGTCCCGGCCCTGCGTCTGATGCCGTCCCGGCCCTGCGTCTGATGCCGTCCCGGCAGTGGTGCCGTCCCGGTCCTGCGTCTGATGCCGTCCCGGCCCTGTGTCTGATGCCGTCCCGGCCCTGTGTCTGATGCCGTCCCGGCCCTGCGTCTGATGCCGTCCCGGCCCTGCGTACGATGCCGCCACGGCCCTGTGTCTGATGCCGTCCCGGCTCTGTGTCTGATGCCGTCCCGGCCCTGCGTCTGATGCCGTCCCGGCCCTGCGTCTGATGCCGTCCCGGCAGTGGTGCCGTCCCGGTCCTGCGTCTGATGCCGTCCCGGCCCTGTGTCTGAAGCCGTCCCGGCCCTGCGTATGATGCCGCCACGGCCCTGTGTCTGATGCCGTCCCGGCCCTGCGTCTGATGCCGTCCCGGCCCTGCGTCTGATGCCGTCCCGGCCCAGTGACTGATGCCGTCCCGGCCCTGCGTCTGATGCCGTCCCGGCCCTGTGTCTGATGCCGTCCCGGCAGTGGTGCCGTCCCGGTCCTGCGTCTGATGCCGTCCCGGCCCTGCGTCTGATGCCGTCCCGGCCCTGTGTCTGATGCCGTACCGGCCCTGCGTCTGATGCCGTCCCGGCCCTGTGTCTGATGCCGTCCCGGCCCTGTGTCTGATGCCGTCCCGGCCCTGTGTCTGATGCCGTCCCGGCTCTGTGTCTGATGCCGTCCCGGCCCTGCGTCTGATGCCGTCCCGGCCCTGTGTCTGATGCCGTCCCGGCCCTGTGTCTGATGCCGTCCCGGCCCTGCGTCTGATGCCGTCCCGGCCCTGTGTCTGATGCCGTCCCGGCCCTGCGTATGATGCCGCCACGGCCCTGCGTCTGATGCCGTCCCGGCCCTGTGTTTGATGCCGTCCCGGCCCTGCGTCTGATGCCGTCCCGGCAGTGGTGCCGTCCCGGCCCTGCGTCTGATGCCGTCCCGGCCCTGCGTATGATGCCGTCCCGGCCCTGTGTCTGATGCCGTCCCGGCCCTGCGTCTGATGCCGTCCCGGCAGTGGTGCCGTCCCGGCCCTGCGTCTGATGCCGTCCCGGCCCTGTGACTGATGCCGTCCCGGCCCTGTGTCTGATGCCGTCCCGGCCCTGTGTCTGATGCCGTCCCGGCCCTGCGTCTGATGCCGTCCCGGCAGTGGTGCCGTCCCGGCCCTGCGTCTGATGCCGTCCCGGCCCTGCGTATGATGCCGCCACGGCCCTGTGTCTGATGCCGCCACAGCCCTGTGTCTGATGCCGTCCCGGCCCTGTGACTGATGCCGTCCCGGCCCTGCGTATGATGCCGCCACGGCCCTGTGTCTGATGCCGTCCCGGCCCTGTGACTGATGCCGTCCCGGCCCTGTGTCTGATGCCGTCCCGGCCCTGTGTCTGATGCCGTCCCGGCCCTGCGTCTGATGCCGTCCCGCCAGTGGTGCCGTCCCGGCCCTGCGTATGATGCCGCCACGGCCCTGTGTCTGATGCCGTCCCGGCCCTGTGACTGATGCCGTCCCGGCCCTGCGTATGATGCCGCCACGGCCCTGTGTCTGATGCCGTCCCGGCCCTGTGACTGATGCCGTCCCGGCCCTGCGTATGATGCCGCCACGGCCCTGTGTCTGATGCCGTCCCGGCCCTGTGTCTGATGCCGTCCCGGCCCTGCGTATGATGCCGCCACGGCCCTGCGTCTGATGCCGTCCCGGCAGTGGTGCCGCCACGGCCCTGTGTCTGATGCCGTCCCGGCCCTGTGACTGATGCCGTCCCGGCCCTGTGTCTGATGCCGTCCCGGCCCTGTGTCTGTGCCTCGGAGGCACGATATCGACACCACCCTGTGATCCAGTGCCGCCCTGACCCGCGGTCACCGCCGGCCCTGTTACTACACCGCTGCGGTTCAACACACTCTCCCATTAACAGAATCACCGTAAATTCCGGGCTCGGGCGTGGGCCAGCTGATCAGATTAGGTACACCGTACCTGCCCGGTCAGCTACCACTGTCAGTCGCCGGTGCTGACCAGGGCTAAGAAAAAGTATCGGGGTGGTTCTGGAGCTGGTCTCATACCCGCGGGTTAGTCGCAGCTCGGAAGTGGCAGTGTTCCAGCGCGGGCGCCTGGTTCCTGAAGTTCCAGTGGGCGACGGAAGATTTCTGATGTTCCAGGCTTTTACCAGTGTCTTTCAAGTTTTTGTTGTTGTTGAAAAAGAATGAACGGCCTTAGCTCAGCATGATGTGGCCAAGCTAAATGTAATCCATAATTTGCTGATGTATTGCGGTCATGGAGGCAAATTCACTGGAAGCAAACATGCACAATGGCTCATGTTTTTTCCGAAAATTCGGGGTATTTGGTATTCAAGCCATTCATCTGCTTTCTTTCCGGGATATTCCCTATCTAGGAAACACAGCAGCATTTTTTTCCTCCTTCATCTTCCCCCGGCTTGGATGACGGAAGTCCGCGGTTGGGTTTGTGTAATCAGTGTTTTATGACTGTTGTTCAGTCAGCCCAGTAAAGTGAGATAAGTTGGCGTGGCTCCACGGCTGTTGGCCACAGCGGGACGGCACAACTCCATGGACGAGGGAGGGCCATACGCCGTCCAGACGTCAGGCGCACTGTTTTACGGCCGTGACGTCACCCTGGCTTGTCGCGAGCTGTCCCGTAAAGATGTCACTTTCAGCGCCGGCAACACAGCCAGGGTGACGTCACAGCTCCCCGCGCCGGCCGGACACGGCGACCTGCTGTCCGAACACTTCGACGGCATCGACTTCGGCGAAATGTCGGGTTGCAGACTCCTGATAGGTTCAGCATGGTAAATGCAATGCGCTTGATAGCTGCAGGAAAAAGAGAGGGTGGGGAGAGATATGGAGGAATGAGTTGTGAAGGAAAAGTTTCGAGGCAAAACATTTATAAAAATATACAAGTATATGGTAATTGGACTGGACTTAAAGATGGACAAGGGACTTAAAGATGGACAAGGGACTTAAAGATGGACAAGGGACTTAAAGATGGACAAGGGACTTAAAGAGAATAGTCGACCTTAACATGGGGTTTTAACTGAGATAGCAGAATTGTAGCTGGGATATAGAAATCATATGATCCACGGTTCGTTTTTCCCAAAACTCTACCTCAACGGCTCTAGAGCAGATTTTCGAACGAACCGCCGAGGTTTATACCAGATGGGAGGTGTATACCAGATTGACGGTGACGTCATAGCATTATAGCCAAGATTTTATGTTAAAGTCAACCGACCTTGGCTCTATTTCGCCAAACTTTGGGGCCTTGGCGACTGCGGCCGCGTAATTTGGAATGTAATATTGCGATCAGTCAAGACCCCGAAAAAGCAAGCAGGAAACTGCGGTGCGTTACCAAAAACCAGCGATTTGATGATCACCATGGACCAGTTGTCTACGAGATGGTCTGGGGGGAGGGGGTCCGGGGGGACAGCCCCCCGGTAGGTTCCGCAGCGCAGCGAGCGAATGCGAGCGGAGCGTTCTAAACGTGGGTCCCTGGGACCGTAATTGCTGTGATGGTTAGGTCAGGTTCGATTATATTCTTACAATATTGTTTCCTGCCACACCCTGGTCCATAGAGATCGTCAAATCGATGGTTTTTGGTAACGCACCGCAGTTTCGTACTTGCCTTTTCGGGGTCTTCACTGATCGCAATATTGCATTCCAATATACGCGAACCGGCGCACATGAGCGTACTGTTTGCCTAATTCGATTCACCATAAACTCGGGTGTGTGATGAGTTTGTGACGTACATCTGAAAATGACGTCATGTATAATATTGTATTTCATCAATATCTTCACAGTTCCCGGGTTTTATGACAAATTAATAGCAGAATCGTTATCTGCGTACTCTGTTGTGTCATTTTATAGCATTCGCTCGAATCTACCAAGGTCAGCTATTCCCTTTATAGCTGGAGAAGAAAGGGAAGTAAAGGGGTGTCGAACGGAAACAAACCTAAAAATAAGGGAAAGGTTGATGGTAGAGAAAGTAAGGGAAAGAGAATGAGTAGTGTAGCGGTGGAGAGAAGGGAAATCAGAAAGGAAAGGAAGAGGAGAGAATGGGATATAGGGAGAGCGGGAGGGTGAGGAGGCTACGGCGTCGTGTTGTTGTGTCTCTCTGTCTCTGTGTGTGTGTGTGTGGGTCTGTCAGAGTAGTGTATATGTTGTGTCGGGTGTGCGGCGGGCGGCGCGTCGCCGGACGGCTGTCGTGTCGGCTCCGACGGCCGGTGTTCTCCCCTCATGTGAGTCGGCCGGTAGGAGTCGGCCGGTAGGAGTCGGCCGCCGCCCCGCGCGCCACGGCTCGGCGGGCCTCGCTAAATATAGCCGCCGGCGTCCAGGTATAATATTCAGTCGGGGTCGCCTGTCAGTCACGGCTGACAGTGGCTCGGCCGTCCAAACGGTCGCCAGTCAGCTGCCAACACGCCGGGCAGCGCGCTCTCACACACACATACACACATACAAAACACACACACACACACACACACACACACACACACACACACACACACACACACACACACACACACACACACACACACACACACACACACACACACACACACACACACACACACACACACACACACACACACACACACACACACACACACACACACACACACACACACACACACACACACACACACACACACACACACACACACACACACACACACACACAAACACACACACACACACACACACACACACACACACACACACACACACACACACACACACACACACACACACACACACACACACACACAACACACACACACACACACACACACACACACACACACACACACACACACACACACACACACACACACACACACACACACACACACACACACACACACACACACACACACACACACACACACACACACACACACACACACACACACACACACACACACACACACACACACACACACACACACACACACACACACACACACACACACACACACACACACACACACACACACACACACACACACACACACACACACACACACACACACACACACACACACACACACACACACACACACACACACACACACACACACACCACACACACACACACACACACACACACACACACACACACACCACACACACACACACACACACACACACACACACACACACACACACACACACACACACACACACACACACACACACACACACACCACACACCACACACCACACACACACACACACACACAACACCACACACACACACACACACACACACACACACACACACACACACACACACACACACACACACACACACACACACACACACACACACACACACACACACACACACACACACACACACACACACACACACACACACACACACACACACACACACACACACACACACACACACACACACACACACACACACACCACACACACACACACACACACACACACACACACACACACACGCGCGCACACACACAGAACACAGACACACAGACACACAGACACACAGACACACAGACACACAGACACACAGACACACAGGACACACAGACACACAGACACACAGACACACAGACACACACACAGACACACAGACACACAGACACACAGACACACAGACACACAGACACACACACGCCGCCGCCGCCGCCGCCGCCGCCGCCGCCACTAGCGGTGCGGTGTGGTGGTTAGCGGGCGGTGGTGACGGTGAGACGGGGACTCTGACGGACACACGGCCCCGTCTGTGTGCAGTTCACCGTGCAAATGATGTGCACGGGCAGTCTGAAGTGCGCCAGACTCAGCCAGGTGTCATGACGCGTCATGATGGACAGGGGGCGGCGACAGAGCGTCTCAGATGCCTGCGGCCTCCGTCTGCGGCGCCCGAGGCGCTCCCCGGTCGGACCGCCGGCCACCCAACGGCGACCTAACGTGAGAATGGCGTGCTGACCCCACAGGGACACGTGACCCGCGAGGCCGGGTTAAAAGCCTTTCACGTGGCACGGCCAGCACCAGCCGCCGCGCTGCCCCGCCCGCGGCGGTTTCTCAGGCCGTCGGCCGCCGCGGGGCCCAGAGGAAACTGGAGCGAAAGGAGCTCCGAGTCGGAAGCGACCGCATGCGTGATGACGCCACATGGTCCTTATTCGCCGGGCTTGATCTGTTCCCCGAGCGTAGTTGTCTGGCAGTCGTGTTCAGGATGCTTTTTGCTGAGTCGATGTGTTTGTTTTGTCAAGGGTGGCACTACCAGTGATATGCAGAATTGCCGGTTAGCCTAGTCATAATACTACCTGTCTGATAAAAACGTAACCCTATAGTGGTCAAAGTTGCGCAAAGGAATGTAGAAACACAGGTTCCGATCATCAGTTCACTAAGTTGCTGGGCTGTTACCAGCACAGATGGCACATTCACGACTTCAGAGTTGAGAGTTGAGACAATTTATCATCCGAGATTGTCTGTGGACTTACGGACATGTTTCGGACCCTCTAAATCGTCCACCTGCCGGACAATGCCGCCGTAATTACAGAGGCCGGCTTTATGGGTAGCTGAGGCTCTTGTTAGATGTATTCGTTGCCGGTATTATTACTGTAGTGCTGTCCACTGTTGAGTGATTAACCTGGTGTATTCAATATCAGAGCTCGAATGTCCTGAGCACGTCTAGTATGGCAGACGTTATTCTGCTCTGTCCGGGATTCAAACAATTCCAACTGTCAACATAACAGAAAATATTATGTTGCATAATTATTTGGCCGAGCCACAATGTGTCCTGGGAAGGCTCAGTGCTCTAACAAATGTGATGGAAATGACAGTTTAAGATGAGCTGAACGTTACCGGCCTGGTAAAGCTCAAGTCAAAGATGATGTATATGTCTGCTGTCCAGAGGTCTAAAAAGTGCCAACGCTGTCCAGAGTCTAAAAAGTGCCAACCTTGACTACCCAGGTGGGGGACAAATAAGCCTGATCAGCAGCACTCCATGGGACAACGATCAGGGGCGGATACAGGGGGGGGCGGCGGGGGGCGGCCGCCCCCCGGCCGCCCCCCCCCCCCGAGGCGCCCTCTACGCGGAGCGCCGACGGAGCCTATATACGCGAAGCGGCGATGCATGATCAAAAACCCATGGCATTCCCAAAACCTCTAAGAACCTCTATTTTTTCTGAAAAAACTCTATAATCCTCCGAAAATCTTCAAAAAACCTCTAGATTAACTCTAGAATCTGATCTCTCTTCTGTCTGATCTGTCTTCAGATTTTACGTAAAACCTCTAATTGGAAGCGCTGTCGTACAGCGTCCTGGAAAAAGGCGCCAGAAGAGGTGCACCAGGCACCCGAGTTAGGTTAGGTATATTTTGTTATGCTATTTTTTTAGACATGGTGCGCCTCTTCTAGCGCCTTGACAGATTTTGCAAATCTGGCGCAGTTCAGTCTTTTCTAGCGGCGAGAATACCCGCCGAAGCGCGGCGCCGCACCTTCAATGTTTGCTGCAATGTTTGCTGAAGTCCTGTAAGAAGGTAGATTCATCCGGCGATTTGAGCGACATCCGGCGATTTGCCTCGTGCAAAGCCTCGTGTGTTGTGACGAGTTATCGCACTAGATTGTGCCAAAAAGAGTAAATAAACCATGAACGGTAATCTTCATAGAGAGAGAGAGAGAGAGAGAGAGAGAGAGGAGAGAGAGAGAGAGAGAGAGAGAGAGATGAGAGAGAGAGAGAGAGAGAGAGAGAGAAGAGAGAGAGAGAGAGAGAGAGAGAGAGAGAGAGAGAGAGAGAGGAGAGAGAGAGAGAGAGAGGAGAGAGAGAGAGAGAGAGAGAGAGAGAGAGAGAGAGAGAGAGAGAGAGAGAGAGAGAGAGAGAGAGAGAGAGAGAGAGAGAGAGAGAGAGACAGAGACAGAGACAGAGACAGAGACAGAGACAGAGACAGAGACAGAGACAGAGACAGAGACAGAGACAGAGACAGAGAGAGAGAGGGAGAGGGCGAGGGCGAGGCGAGGGCGAGGGCGAGGGCGAGGGCGAGGCGAGGGCGAGGGCGAGGCGAGGGCGAGGGCGAGGGCGAGGGCGAGGGCGAGGGCGAGGCGAGGGCGAGGGCTGAGGGCGAGGGCGAGGGCGAGGGGCGAGGGCGAGGGGCGAGGGCGAGGGCGAGGCGAGGGCGAGGGCGAGGGCGAGGGCGAGGGCGAGGCGAGGGCGAGGGCCGAGGGCGAGGGCGAGGGCGAGGGCGAGGGCGAGGGCGAGGGCGAGGGCGAGGGCGAGGCGAGGGCGAGGGCGAGGGCGAGGGCGAGGGCGGAGGGGGCGAGGGCGAGGGCGAGGGCGAGGGCGAGGGCGAGGGCGAGGGCGAGGGCGAGGGCGAGGGCGAGGCGAGGGCGAGGGCGAGGGCGAGGGCGAGGGCGAGGGAGCGAGGGCGAGGCGAGGGCGAGGGCGAGGGCGAGGGCGAGGGCGAGGGCGAGGGCGAGGGCGAGGGCGAGGGCGAGGCGAGGGCGAGGGCGAGGGCGAGGGCGAGGGCGAGGGCGAGGGCGAGGCGAGGGCGAGGGCGAGGAGCGAGGCGAGGGCGAGGGCGAGGGCGAGGGCGAGGGCGAGGCGAGGCGAGGGCGAGGGCGAGGCGAGGGCGAGGGCGAGGGCGAGGGCGAGGGCGAGGGCGAGGGCGAGGCGAGGCGAGGGCGAGGGCGAGGGCGAGGCGAGGGCGAGGGCGAGGGCGAGGGCGAGGGCGAGGGCGAGGGCGAGGGCGAGGGCGAGGCGAGGGCGAGGGCGAGGGCGAGGGCGAGGGCGAGGGCGAGGGCGAGGGCGAGGGCGAGGGCGAGGGCGAGGGCGAGGCGAGGGCGAGGGCGAGGGCGAGGCGAGGGCGAGGGCGACGAGCGAGGGCGAGGCGAGGGCGAGGGCGAGGGCGAGGGCGAGGGCGAGGGCGAGGGCGAGGGGAAGAGGGGAAGAGGGGAAGAGGGAAGAGGGAAGAGGGGAAGAGGGGAAGAGAAGAATAAAATGGTTATACATAGGGTGCATGTTTGAAGAAATGGCGCCCCAATTTCCCGGAAAAAAAATGCGCCCTGTTCCCCGGAAAAAAAATGCGCCCCTATACCCTGCCGCCCCTCCCCCCCCCCCCCCCCCCTTGAAAAAATCCTGGATCCGCCCCTGACAACGATCACGCTTCGATCGAGAGAGGAAAAAAATCTGCATTCAGTCCAGGTTGGAAGGATATCCGACGTACTTGCCTGCGAGTGCGATCGCTAGGTCGGTTTGCGAGTATGCAGTGAAAATGGAAAATAAATAAAAAACTTAATGTTCGGGCACAAGTGATGTCACATGAAGTGCTATGGTGTAAAGGGATATTGGTGTTACCATACCAGATTGGTGCTACCATATTATTAGTGGCGCACGTGTCCCAAACGTCACCAATTTCGGTGTCCCATGGGGACACTTTGGGACAATTTTGGGGGGGTGGTCATTTGCGTAGGTAAACGAACGATTTATTTACAAATAATTTGTAAAATGTTTGCTTGACGCATGATTTTGCTATTTGCGCAAGGCCTGGGAAATAATAACTATTTCTCATTTTTAATTTGCCGGTATTTCCTGTATATAATTCGTGGTAAGATAGTATTTTATGACATATAAGTGAAATACAACTAAAGTGGATAGGATATTCTCATATCAGTATCAGAATGTTATTAAACCTTGCCTCTTAGTATGGAAACGACTCTGAATATTGGAGATTTCAGTTTCATCTCTATTCAGCCATTGCAGCGATTCGCTGCGCACTCGTGTGTGCGGCGAATTAAGCTGGAGTTGTTGCAGCAGTTGGCCGCCAGGGACCGCTAGTGAGCCAGGGTGATGACGTCGCAAGCAAATGGTAACAGTTAAATATTTAACGCTAAATATTCATTTATTTATAAATAAATAAATAAATAAATATTTAGCGGTACCATTTGCTTGCGACGTCATCGCACCCTGGCTCACTAGCGGTCCCTGACGGCCAACTGCTGCAACAACTCCAGCTGATAGTGCTAGCCCGAATTTGGGTTGGAGTGTGCGGGTTGTCCATGATAGTCTGGTTTTGTTAGTGGTATATTTAACTTGCCGTGAAGGCACTTTATGTCCCAACATCCAGGGGAACAAGCGAAGATAACAACGCCACTGACACAATGGCTAGAAAAAGCACCTACAGTGGTAAGTGTACGGTTGAGAGCGCCTGGGAGGGGTAGCCGCCGTGCCCGACGCTCCGGCTTTTCCGTATATTTTAGTGGTTTTAAGACACCGGCAAGCCTGTGCGACTGCGATGTGTGTATACTAGGCAAGTGTGCGCAGTGGATACGGTGCTATAGTTTTTATTTCATCTGGACTCGCTGTTTGAGTGTGCTGAATATTTTCTTCTCGCTATCAAGCCTATGCAAAATGGATCACGCTGGGACGTCCGTTTTTCTACCTCTAGACCTCGAACCTCTATCGCCAGCTGTACACCGTCGAGACCGACGGTAGATATCTACCGTCGGGCCCGATGAGTGGCCGGCCCGGCCCGCGTCGGACCGTTGGGGGACGCGCCCATGGCCAAATCGACCATAAATCTCCGGCCAGAAGCAACACCCTCAGCCAGAGGCGCGATCAGGAACCGGCGAGGGAGGAGAGCTGGTCGTCGGGTCCAGCTGCGACGGGCTCATGCCATCCGAGAGCGTCAGCTGGTCGGTCGTCGCAACCTGATCACTCCAACTGGGCCTGGAGCTGCCTGCGCTCGTGATGAGCGCGCAGACGAAGTCCGGTCAGGCGGACCGGGGTTCGCGGGCGCCGGCGACACCGACGGCCGTCAGCGAGGCACCGGAGAGGCGATCCCCGTCCGTGTAGGGTGCCGACTGCCGAACTTGCACGACAGGGATGGGATGGGGCCCGGCCGGTCGACCATGGCCCGCCACCCGCTGCCTGGTGCGGCCGCCGCGACCAACATGTTTACTTCCCGTTTCTGGTGCTGACTATACTTTCTGAAAAGACCATTCATTTTCTGGTATACAATCAAGCGTGGGACAAAAATCGTATGTTCGGAAATGGTAGGGGACACACAGTGACATTTTTATACCTCTGCTGCTGTCATAACATCCGTCGTTTATCACATCGTGAAGTAACTATTTTCATCAATAAGCTAGCCCAACATATCGTTTAAGGTGACATGGCGTCAAGCGACATGGCGCATAGAGCGAAAGTCGAACCTTTCAGAGCAGAATAATTTATGCTTCTATCTCCTGTCTGTAATGTGCAGGGACGTAGCCAAGGGGGGGGGGGGCACGGGGGTCATGCCCCCCCCCCCCCCCCCCCCCTTGAGCAAAACAAATTTACACTACACTAGATAAAACCAGTAAGGCGCCGTAGTCGGCGATGAACGAGCGAGCGCGAACGAAATGTATGGTGAAATTCAACTCGATGGGCAAGTAGTTTCTGAGATACAAAAAGGTGAGCTGTGAGCACGTGCGCACGGGCAAGTAGTTTCTGAGATACAAAAAGGTGAGCTGTGAGCACGTGCGCACGTGCAGAGGCACCCCACCCCTGACTTATGGGAAAGTGGCGGCTGAGAGGTCCCTAACCACACACACCAAATTAGAGCACAATCGGCTCAGCCGTTCCTGAGATATAGAATAGGGGTGTGCACGTGCGCACGTGCAGTCACCCCACCCTTCACTTGTGGGAAAGTGGTGGCTGAGGGGTCCCTAACCACACACCAAATTCGAACACAATCGGATCAGCCATTCCTGAGATACAGAATAGGGGTGTGCACGCGCGCACGTGCAGCGGCACCCGCACCCCTGACTTGTGGAAAGGCGGCGACTGAGAGGTTCCTAACCACACACCAAATTTAAACACAATCGGCTCAGCCGTTCCTGAAATATAGAATAAGGGTGTGCACGTGCGCACGTGCAGTCACCCCACCCCTGACTTGTGGGAAACTGGCGGAGGAGATGTCCCTAACCACACGCCAAATTTGAACATAATCGGCTCAGCCGTTGCAGAGTTTTTGCGAGAAAGCACTTTTCAACACCACTCACGTGGCACGCTCCACGCGCAGTGGTAGTCACCCATATGAGTCAGGACCGGTCTCAAACATGGAAGGTTGGATGGGGATGCTCAGCAAAGAAGTCCGCTTGTCAATCGGACGTGTGGTTGCAGAGATATGAGCTTCTCAAAAGCGTCGTCACGGGTCGGGTTGTGTCGGGCCGCTCATATTCAGATTTGTCCCATATACCACGGAAGGACGAGCGAGAGCGAGCGCTTCGCGCTCGCTCGCTCGTAATGAGATTCGCTGACGACCCGACCCCCACCCCCCCCCCCCCCGGTCAACAACATATGTCTGAGGAGCGAAATTTGTTTCTACCACCGACGTGCCCCCCTCCCCCCCACCCACCCCCCACCCGCCCTGATACAAATTGCCTGGTAATGTGCAATTTGAAATGTTTTGAAAAGTAAAAACAAAGCGAAGGCCAAAAGGTCAACCGATCATCGTTTACTTGGGACTGGGCGGCGTTGGAATAATTCTGCTGCTCAGGTGAAAATATTTTCCCTTTTGCAGCATGCATATTTCCCGTATTCTTTTCGCTTTCTTTTAACTAAACTCAGGCAACTCAGGCAAACCTGAAATATATATTCATACTTGCAACTTGGGATGACTGGAGACTCACATTTAGTCTTTTGTTCACCGCTCTAAACAGATTCAAGAGCCTAAGTGTCTCTTTAGTAAGTCTCTCAAGGGAGACCAGGAAACAATAGCCGTTTTATATGAGAACGGATGTGTGTCTGGCATATGAATATGGCGCTGTCAGCGACTGCAGTCTGGCTAGCGACAGGCCGCCGTAAGCCAGACTTCCCTGTGGAGTGATGATGCCAGCGCAGCTCAATCTCAGCATCACATGATGTGAAGACATATCGGTCTAATGACGTCATCGTTTAGATCATCATAAATCATTTAGATGCTCATCTGGACTTTACTGCTGTCCATATAGGTCTATGTAATTATCGCTGGCGGGCGAATGCCACACCCGATGTTGCACTCTGTAGCATGCGATTACTCTCTCACGCAGCTTGCTACGGCAATCAATTTATACGCCCGACCGCAGCCTTTGCTTGATCGAGGTGGTCGCTCGGCGACCGAGGATAGCGCCCATTAATACTGCCGACGGCGAGCCTCGGCTTTAGATAAGTGCCGCCTGATCTCCCCTTTCATTAACAATGCGGTGGGTGACGGCGTCCCATTGAGCAACATTGCGGGCGCCCACACACCATTCAGCGCTGTCGACGCCGGGCGGGGCCGGGCGGTGTCCGACCTCTCTCAAACGCCGCCACATCGCCGGCCGAGACCGACCCAGCCCAGCCCGGCCCGGCCAGGCCCGACCCGGCCCGGCGCGGCGGGCACAGTTTTCAGTTACGCATAATTCACCGCTCCGATGGCCTGATCTTATGAAAATGCATGGCGCCGCGTCCGAAATCAGCAGCAGCGGCCGCCGCGGCGGCGCGGTGACGGAGTTTTTCCCGGCGCTGCCGGCGGCCCGGTGATGTTTCCGGCGCGCGCTGCGCTGTTTTTGCCACGCTCGCGGTGGCGCTGCGGCGAGCTAGGCGCAGCCGCGCCAGTCAGCGCCGCGCCGCTGACGGCTTCATCAGCGCCCAGCACGGCGCGGCGCCGCGTCGGGCGGCCCGCTGCGGCGGAATGTGGCGCGCGTGCGACGTTAGTGGCGCGCGCCGCGCCACGGCGACAGCGGCGCAGAAACAAAGTATGTTGTCATTAGCATAATCAGGGCTGGGTGACGGACGCGCTCGCTCGGGCTGCGGCGTGGCCCGCCCCCGAGCAGCCCCGACCCAGCGGAGGGATGAGTTCAGCCGTGACCGTCTGGTCAGTGGTCAGTCGGTCATCCGGGACCTGCCCGCCGTGAGGCAGAGACGAGGAGATGGCGCTGGTCTTGACTGCGATGTGCGAAATGAAACTCAAAATATAGACATTCTCCGACGACCTTTGAATGAATGTGTCGTGAACTGTTGTTTTATTCACGGGAGAAATTGTCGATGTTCTGTAATTTTCATAATTTTTTTTCTTAGAGGGAGTGTGCCTACTCACATCGCTTATTTGGGGTTATTGACACTGGTCTATAGAACATAATTTTCTGAATTGACCCATGACTTCATTTCTCCAGATTCACTCTAGTTGCTGAGATATTCCAAAGACTCCAGGAACTTGCTGGAAGCAAAAAGTTATCGGGTAGACTCCAGAGGGCTTCGGCTACTAGAAGCACTGCTACTATCGATTAAACTGCTAACATATCGTTAGCGCCGGCCAATAGCAATTCGACAAAACAGCTCGTGCGCGCTGATAGCAGCAGTCGCACAGTACCGTCTGTCCCCCTGATCGCAACGCTTGATGGCCATTGTTCGACGAATATATCAATTTAGAGCTACGAAACTTGCACATAATAAAGTTCACAGTGGCAAGAACATGCTGTGCAAAACTTGTCCCTCTATCTTGGATGATGTGACCGTAATTTTATTGTCTTACGTGCGCCGTTTTACATAACATCACTATAGTGACGATCGTTTTATAGATATCGAAAAAAAACACACAAAAACAATATAAGTGAAAATTAACAAAAGGGGCACCAGATGTGAATTTCATCGTATCCAACAATCAAACCAATAGCTACTTACCGTATGATTTTGGTACATTCCAAAACAGTAGGCACACCCCCTTTAAGGAATTTGCCGCCGTCATTGAGGTAGCTGAGCTATTGGAGAATAAACTTCTGGTGCTTGTCATATGTGCTCCAGAAATCTCCAGATGGTTTTATGTGTGAATGCTCCCGAATGATCGCAACCGTCCTCATTTCTCGGGAACTTTTCTGCTGGTCCGGTTGTAGTGCCTTCTGTGAGGCTTTGTATAGTGACCAGATGCCCTCCTCCGGGAGAAATTCGCGGAGTGGATGTACCACAAACACTGTCACTGGTCAGCCTCTACTGGTTACTAGGAGCACAGTCTCCCAAGTCCCCGCTCTGTGACAGCGCAAATAACCCTGAGCTCTGCTAGATATATGTGTCGTAAATTTTGATAACAACACGAGTGTCGCTTTAGTGGAAACTGGAAGCCATAGCATGCCACCATGTTTGTCGTCCTCCAGCTGTGCGAAGACTGCTGAGAGATGTCAAACAGAACCGTCCCACATCACAGCGCAGACTTATGTTTGTGTTGTGCTTAATATTTATCCAGCACCGGACAGAATTCAACTAAGTTGATTTATGTTCTGTCGCTGTCAGTCAAGCCGCAACTAAGCCTCTTCCCTCTATTCTCCATCACAAGCCAGAGAAGCAATAACGAGAAAGCTGGAGCCGTTTAAACGACGGGCCTCTTGTGCCCTCCGTGCTGCGCGACTATGCCGGCTCTCTGAGCAGCTAGGTACCGACTTGAGACGCGTGACGAGAGCGGCCCGGGTCACCGGGGTCACCAGAGGTCAGTCGGGTCAGACGCGCCGCCCTCCGCCCACCGCCGGCGGCGAGAAACTTCACCTGACAGAGTTCGGCCGGCGGAAATATATCGAATGGCTCGCCACACAGATAAATCAGCTTCGGTCCCCCGTGAGATTTGGCGGCCCAACATCGGCCGGTCATCGGCGCGACGCATTGTAACCTCCGGCCGGTCATCGGCGCGACCCATTGTAACCTCCGGCCGGTCATCGGCGCGACCCATTGTAACCTCCGGCCGGTCATCGGCGCGACCCATTGTAACCTCCGGCCGGTCATCGGCGCGACGCATTGTAACCTCCGGCCGGTCATCGTCGCGACCCATTGTAACCTCCGGCCGGTCATCGGCACGACCCATTGTAACCTCCGGCCGGTCATCGGCGCGACGCATTGTAACCTCTGGCCGGTCATCGGCACGACCCATTGTAACCTCCGGCCGGTCATCGGCGCGACGCATTGTAACCTCCGGCCGGTCATCGGCGCGACGCATTGTAACCTCCGGCCGGTCATCGGCGCGACCCATTGTAACCTCCGGCCGGTCATCGGTGCGACGCATTGTAACCTCCGGCCGGTCATCGGCGCGACCCATTGTAACCTCCGGCCGGTCATCGGCGCGACCCGTTGTAACCTCCGGCCGGTCATCGGCGCGACTCATTGTAACCTCCGGCCGGTCATCGGCGCGACGCATTGTAACCTCCGGCCGGTCATCGGCGCGACCCATTGTAACCTCCGGCCGGTCATCGGCGCGACCCATTGTAACCTCCGGCCGGTCATCGGCGCGACCCATTGTAACCTCCGGCCGGTCATCGGCGCGACGCATTGTAACCTCCGGCCGGTCATCGGCGCGACCCATTGTAACCTCCGGCCGGTCATCGGCGCGACGCATTGTAACCTCCGACCGGTCATCGGCGCGACCCATTGTAACCTCCGGCCGGTCATCGGCGCGACTCATTGTAACCTCCGGCCGGTCATCGGCGCGACGCATTGTAACCTCCGACCGGTCATCGGCGCGACCCATTGTAACCTCCGGCCGGTCATCGGCGCGACCCATTGTAACCTCCGGCCGGTCATCGGCACGACCCATTGTAACCTCCGGCCGGTCATCGGCGCGACGCATTGTAACCTCCGGCCGGTCATCGCAGATGCGCCAGCTGATAAATCGCTGTCAGATTGAAACGGAAAGCATCCTTCTGCGTGGTACGCTACTGGGAAGTCTTGGCTACTGGGAAGTCTTGGCTACTGGGAAGTCCTGGCTACTGGGAAGTCTTGGCTACTGGGAAGTCCTGGCTACTGGGAAGTCCTGGCTACTGGGAAGTCTTGGCTACTGGGAAGTCCTGGCTACTGGGAAGTCCTGGCTACTGGGAAGTCCTGGCTACTGGGAAGTCTTGGCTATTGGGAAGTCCTGGCTACTGGGAAGTCCTGGCTACTGGGAAGTCCTGGCTACTGGGAAGTCATGTCTACTGGGAAGTCCTGGCTACTGGGAAGTCATGTCTACTGGGAAGTCCTGGCTACTGGTAAGTCCTGGCTACTGGGAAGGCTTGGTTTTAAGAAACGCTGCTCCACACGGAGCTCGATCTGTATAGTTATGTGTTGTTCTACATTTTGCCACGACATGTCACGGAAGGCGGCATTATATGCGTCTAGGTTATTTCGTATTTTGTCATGGGATATGATGCTATGTGTGCACCATGGTTGACATGTTTTTTTTCCGTAGCTCTGCAACTTCTTCTAACGTTGTACTAGATGCAACACTGACTTTGGTTTGAATGGACATTTTGTGTTGCATCGCATTGCATTAAATTCGTCAAGATTCCGTTCTATGCGTGAGATATATATATATATATATATATATATATATATATATATATATATATATATATATATATATATATATATATATATATATATATATATATATATATATATATATATATATATATATATATTCATTTATTTGTTTCTGAACCGTGTAAGGGGATGATGCACTTAGCGTGATTTACCTGTATCTTCTCTCTGCCTTCCTTTCTCTGTCTCAGACAGCGAATGCGTCAATGTACGGTGTATGTTCCCTCTTACTTGTCCCATTGGCGAAAGAAAAGCCCAAGATATAACGTTATACCGTATTTTCATTCACATTTGTACATATTTCGTACGATTTTTAGTTTTGCACGGAATTTGGATCACACTGAGCTATGTTTCTGTGCGTTATCTCTGAATATGACGGAATGTGATGATATAGTTTCCACCTTTGTCAGCTGACCAGTCTCACACAATAACTCCCAGCTTGTCTGTGTTTTTTTCTGCAAACTTGTCGAGGAATAAGGGACCGTGCGTGATTATTTTACACTGTCTCGCTATTTCGTGTTGTCGGATGTCCTAGTTCTGCTGCAGCACTGTCGAACGGACTGGCAGGGCAGTGTCGCCGTCTCCGCAGTGCAGTGTCGCCGTCTCTGCAGTACCCTTCTCCGTACAGTGTCGCCGTCTCTGCAGTACCCTTCTCCGTACAGTGTCGCCGTCTCTACAGTGCCCTTTTCCGCAGTGTAGTGTCGCCGTGTCCGTAGTGCCCTTCTCTGTGGCAGTGTCGCGTCTCCGCAGTGCCCTTCTCCGTACAGTGTCGCCGTCTTCACAGTGCAGTGTCGCCGTCTCTGCAGTGCCCTTCTCCGTGCAGTGTCGCCGTCTCTACAGTGCCCTTCTCTGTGCAGTGTCGCCGTCTCCGCAGTGCAGTGTCGCCGTCTCTGCAGTGCCCTTCTCCGTGCAGTGTCGCCGTCTCTACAGTGCCCTTCTCTGTGCAGTGTCGCCGTCTCCGCAGTACAGTGCCGCCGTCTCTGCAGTGCTTTTCTCTGTGCAGTGTCGCCGTCTCTGTAGTGCCCTTCTCCATGCAGTGTCGCTGTCTGATCTGTCCCGGTGGCGGCGGGCCCACTCAGCCCGGGTATATCTCTTACAGCGCGGCGACACCACCATATACAGCAGTATAGCGCGGCCGCCGCCGGCCGGCCGGGCCGAGTGCAGCCGAGTGCGGGGTCGGGGTCGATAGGACAGTGTTGTGCTCCTGCGGCCGAGCAGAGGAAACATGACCGACTCCCGCGGGTCGTCTGCGGGCTGACCTCTGTAGGGTAACCTCTATTGGGTGACCTATGTAGGGTGACCTATGTAGGGAGACCTCTGTAGAGAGACCTCTGTAGGGTGACCTCTGTAGGGTGACCTCTGTAGGGTGACCTTTGTATGGTGACCCCTGTAGGGAGACCTCTGTAGGGTGACCTCTGCGGGGTGACCTCTGTAGGGTGACCTTGTAGGGTGACCTCTGTAGGGTGACCTCTGTAGAGATACCTCTGTAGGGAGATCTCTGTGGGGTGACCTCTGTGGGGTGACCTCTGTGGGGTGACCTCTGTAGAGAGACCTCTGTAGGGAGATATGTGGGTTGACCTCTGCGGGGTGACCTCTGCGGGGTGACCTCTGTGGGGTGACCTCTGTGGGGGTGACCTCTGCGGGGAGGCGGTGGTCCCTGCAGCGGAGGCCGGCGTCGGTCGGTCAGCGCGCTGTATCGCCGTGTCAGAGATGAGCCACAGACCGCGCAGTCCGGTCAATTAATAGATATCCGCGGCGCGTCCCCGACAGAGTCGGGACGGAGCGGCCGGCGCGTCTCCGACAGGGCCGGGACGGAGCGGCCGGCGCGTCTCCGACAGGGCCGGGACGGAGCGGCCGGCGCGTCTCCGACAGGGCCGGGACGGAGCGGCCGGCGCGTCTCCGACAGGGTCGGGACGGAGCGGCCGGCGCGTCGCGGCGGCATCATTCCGGGACGGCGGCCGATTAATCTGAGACGGCGGCGGCCTGTCGAAGGGGCCGACCGGCGGTCGCTGGGCGGCGGGTGGCCAGCGCGGCCTCACGCCGCGCCGCGCCGCGTCCGGCTGCGCCTCGGCCGCTGTCGGCCCTGCTGATAGAGCGGTGCTGCCTGGAATTGGGGCGGCCAACAGCCGTGCACCGCTGCCTGTTGATTCACCGCCCCAGATTTAGTATGTTGTGCGTTTCGTCCTGGCCATGTATTTCCCGCGGGCCTCGTCTGCGTTCCGCTGTTTGTTTGGGGACTGACGAGGGTGGAAACTGTGCTGCGGGGTTCTAGCTCCAGTTCCGGCAAGAATTGAACGTTGTTTAGTTATACGAGTCTGGTAAAAATAAATATGTTTTCGTGCGGAGTAGCGTTGACTGACAGGTGGCATGCGTTTGGCGTCAGCCGTTTCTTTTTGGCTCGGAAACGTATCGTGCGTTGTGCTGCGTCGAGCTCACCTGTCGCTTGCACGCGAAGCTGCAACAGGACTGCTGCACGGTTCCGAAAGGGCCGGAGACTGCAATCGCGACACAAGCACGTATCTGGTGCATTGCGGGACAGTATCCATTCAGCTCGCTGCGGCTGGCTCCATCCCGGCGGGTAGAATTTAAACAAAAATGAATGCTGAAAAGGGAGACCACGACTATTTGCGTTGCTAAGCAGCTCTGGCGTAATATTATTTCGCATGTCATTGTGTGCGTTATATAATTAATCCCGAAGTCGCGTTTCAGCCCTCGTGCGGCCGTTGATGTCATAATGTCCCAGAGCTGAACGCTCTGTGCTAGGTGGTATAACAGATACGATCTCTCGTCCCACCCGCAGACTGACGAGTCGGAGCCTTTGTGCCATGCAACACATGATGGATTGGGCGTGGCTGTGTCATTAAAGGCGCCTCGCATGGCAGTATATCCTCGCCGCAGTGCGACATTGACTCCAAACAAGGCCTGTGACGCGGTGTCTTGGCCACAGTCCCCGGCCGCTGCTCCGCCGACCATTCTGAGCGGCGTGTGGCGGTCAGCAGTCAGGCACGGCGTGTGACGGTCAGCTGGCAGGCACGGCGTGTGGCGGTCAGCAGTCAGGCACGGCGTGTGGCGGTCAGCAGCCAGGCATGGCGTGTGGCGGTCAGCAGTCAGGCACGGCGTGTGGCGGTCAGCAGTCAGGCACGGCGTGTGGCGGTCAGCAGCCAGGCAGCAGATCATGGCCGAGGGCGGTGTGAACGCGTGTCCCGGACTCTGGTGGCGCCGCTGACAGACGAGCGGCTCTCTGTCACGGCCACGCCGGAGCAGAGGTCACGGCCAGAACGCTGACCAGTCGGAGACAAGACGGGACACGCTGCAGTCTTTAAGAACTTCGGCAGTGGCAATTAAAACCCATGGACCAGCACGGCATTCTGCAGCAAAGTTCGAGCAATGTTTTGTTTGATTTATTTACCAGCATATTTGTAGTATGTTTAAATGGCAGAGTTAGCCGGTACCGACACGTGCGTCCTCTGCCGACACGTGTCAGTAGACAGAAGGCCACTGTCGGCGGTGTGCGGGTCGGTACTATTTGTCAACAGTCTGTCTTAGGGTCTGTTCCAGTGGCGCCTCCCGGGAGGAGTTTAGAGCATCTTGGAGCAGCCCAGAGCAGCCGTGTGGGAGCCGCCACGGGAACGATCAGAGGCGTTTAGAGGAAGTATCAGCTGTTGGGTATCTGGTTGGGCGTCCATGGTTGGGTATCTGTTGACATTAACAAATGTGTCAGCCGCGCCATAAATGTACTCCGATCTCCTCCGGTTGTCCCACCTCGATTTCGGGAGCAAGTTGGAGGAGTTTAGAGGAGGTTTCGGGCGCAGTTGGATGAGCTTGGAGCAACTTGGAGCAGCCACGGGAACGACCGGAGGGACTTTGAGGAGGTTAGAGGAGGTTAGAGGCGCCACTGGAACAGACCCTTAGTGTCGGCGGTGTCGGGTCTGATGGCCTGTGTGGCCTGACAGAGGCGTCTGTTGCCACTGCCCGGTGTCCGGCTGAACTGACTGGTGAGCATCACCCGACCCGACACGCCGTGGGAACGGGGGTCACCCGGTGTTCAGATCCGCCCCCGGTCTGTTCAGGTCACATCACCCGGACACAGCCACCGGCCACGCTCCTCACCAGTGTGACGCGCCTCGGGACCGCGCGCAAATGAAAACAAATGAACCGTGCGGCGAGAATGTGCGCAGTTGGCCTGACGTTTGGCTTTCGGCCTGGTACAGGTGACACGAGTGAGCTGTTCTCGTCAGCGGTACACGGCTGGTACAGGTGACGAGTGAGCTGTTCTCGTCAGCGGTACACGGCTGGTACAGGTGACGAGTGAGCTGTTCTCGTCAGCGGTACACGGCTGGTACAGGTGACGAGTGAGCTGTTCTCGTCAGCGGTACACGGCTGGTACAGGTGACGAGTGAGCTGTTCTCGTCAGCGGTACACGGCTGGTCCAGGTGACACGAGTGAGCTGTTCTCGTCAGCGGTACACGGCTGGTCCAGGTGACACGAGTGAGCTGTTCTCGTCAGCGGTACACGACTGGTACAGGTGACGAGTGAGCTGTTCTCGTCAGCGGTACACGGCTGGTACAGGTGACGAGTGAGCTGTTCTCGTCAGCGGTACACGACTGGTACAGGTGACGAGTGAGCTGTTCTCGTCAGCGGTACACGACTGGCGGAGAGGTGACGAGTGAGCTGTTTTCGTCAGCGGTACACGACTGGTACAGGTGACGAGTGAGCTGTTCTCGTCAGCGGTACACGACTGGTACAGGTGACGAGTGAGCTGTTATCGTCAGCGGTACACGACTGGCGGAGAGGTGACGAGTGAGCTGTTTTCGTCAGCGGTACACGACTGGTACAGGTGACGAGTGAGCTGTTCTCGTCAGCGGTACACGACTGGTACAGGTGACGAGTGAGCTGTTCTCGTCAGCGGTACACGACTGGCGGAGAGGTGACGAGTGAGCTGTTTTCGTCAGCGGTACACGACTGGTACAGGTGACGAGTGAGCTGTTCTCGTCAGCGGTACACGACTGGTACAGGTGACGAGTGAGCTGTTCTCGTCAGCGGTACACGACTGGCGGAGAGGTGACGAGTGAGCTGTTTTCGTCAGCGGTACACGACTGGTACAGGTGACGAGTGAGCTGTTCTCGTCAGCGGTACACGGCTGGTTCAGGTGACACGAGTGAGCTGTTCTCGTCAGCGGTACACGGCTGGTACAGGTGACGAGTGAGCTGTTCTCGTCAGCGGTACACGGCTGGTACAGGTGACGAGTAAGCTGTTCTCGTCAGCGGTACACGGCTGGTACAGGTGACACGAGTGAGCTGTTCTCGTCAGCGGTACACGGCTGGTCCAGGTGACGAGTGAGCTGTTCTCGTCAGCGGTACACGGCTGGTCCAGGTGACGAGTGAGCTGTTCTCGTCAGCGGTACACGGCTGGTACAGGTGACGAGTGAGCTGTTCTCGTCAGCGATACACGGCTGGTCCAGGTGACGAGTGAGCTGTTCTCGTCAGCGGTACACGGCTGGTCCAGGTGACGAGTGAGCTGTTCTCGTCAGCGGTACACGGCTGGTTCAGGTGACGAGTGAGCTGTTCTCGTCAGCGGTACACGGCTGGCGGAGAGGTGACGAGTGAGCTGTTCTCGTCAGCGGTACACGGCTGGTCCAGGTGACACGAGTGAGCTGTTCTCGTCAGCGGTACACGGCTGGTACAGGTGACGAGTGAGCTGTTCTCGTCAGCGGTACACGGCTGGCGAAGTGGTGACGAGTGAGCTGTTCTCGTTAGCGGTACACGACTGGTACAGATGACGAGTGAGCGGTTCTCGTCAGCGGTACACGACTGGTACAGGTGACGAGTGAGCTGTTCTCGTCAGCGGTACACGGCTGGTCCAGGTGACGAGTGAGCTGTTCTCGTCAGCGGTACACGGCTGGTACAAGTGACGAGTGAGCTGTTCTCGTCAGCGGTACACGGCTGGCGGAGTGGTGACGAGTGAGCTGTTCTCGTCAGCGGTACACGGCTGGTACAGGTGACGAGTGAGCTGTTCTCGTCAGCGGAGCACGACTGGTCCAGGTGACTAGTGAGCTGTTCTCGTCAGCGGTACACGGCTGGCAGATAGGTGACGAGTGAGCTGTTCTCGTCAGCGGTACACGACTGGTACAGGTGACGAGGGAACTGTTCTCGTCAGCGGTACACGGCTGGTACAGGTGACGAGTAAGCTGTTCTCGTCAGCGGTACACGGCTGGTCCAGGTGACGAGTGAGCTGTTCTCGTCAGCGGTACACGGCTGGTACAGGTGACGAGTGAGCTGTTCTCGTCAGCGGTACACGGCTGGTGGAGTGGTGACGAGTGAGCTGTTCTCGTCAGCGGTACACGGCTGGCGGAGAGGTGACGAGTGAGCTGTTCTCGTCAGCGGTACACGGCTGGTCCAGGTGACGTTTGAGCTGTTCTCGTCAGCGGTACACGACTGGCGGAGTGGTGACGAGTGAGCTGTTCTCGTCAGCGGTACACGGCTGGCGGAGAGGTGACGAGTGAGCTGTTCTCGTCAGCGGTACACGGCTGGTACAGATGACGAGTGAGCTGTTCTCGTCAGCGGTACACGGCTGTCGGAGTGGTGACGAGTGAGCTGTTCTCGTCAGCGGTACACGTCTGGTACAGGTGACGAGTGAGCTGTTCTCGTCAGCGGTGCACGACTGGTCCAGGTGACTAGTGAGCTGTTCTCGTCAGCGGTACACGGCTGGCAGAGAGGTGACGAGTGAGCTGTTCTCGTCAGCGGTACACGACTGGTACAGGTGACGAGGGAGCTGTTCTCGTCAGCGGTACACGGCTGGTACAGGTGACGAGTAAGCTGTTCTCGTCAGCGGTGCACGACTGGCGGAGAGGTGACGAGTGAGCTGTTCTCGTCAGCGGTACACGACTGGTACAGGTGACGAGTTAGCTGTTCTCGTCAGCAGTACACGACTGGTACAGATGACGAGTGGGCTGTTAACGTCAGCGGTACACGGCTGACGGAGAGGTGACGAGTGGGCTGTTCTCGTCAGCGGTACACGGCTGGCGGAGAGGTGACGAGTGAGCTGTTCTCGTCAGCGGTACACGGCTGGTTCAGGTGACGAGTGAGCTGTTCTCGTCAGCGGTACACGACTAGTACAGGTGACGAGTGATCTGTTCTCGTCAGCGGTACACGACTGGTACAGGTGACGAGTGAGCTGTTCTCGTCAGCGGTACACGGCTGGTACAGGTGACGAGTGAGCTGTTCTCGTCAGCGGTACACGACTGGCGGAGAGGTGACGAGTGAGCTGTTCTCGTCAGCGGTACACGGCTGGTACAGGTGACGAGTGAGCTGTTCTCATCAGCAGTACACGGCTGGCGGGGAGGTGACGAGTGAGCTGTTCTCGTCAGCGGTACACGGCTGGTCCAGGTGACGAGTGAGCTGTTCTCGTCAGCGGTACACAGCTGGCGGAGAGGTGAAGAATGAGCTGTTCTCGTCAGCGGTACACAGCTGGTCCAGGTGACGAGTGAGCTGTTCTCGTCAGCGGTACACGGCTGGCGGAGAGGTGACGAGTGAGCTGTTCTCGTCAGCGGTACACGACTGGCGGAGCGGTGACGAGTGAGCTGTTCTCGTCAGCGGTACACGACTGGCGGAGAGGTGACGAGTGAGCTGTTCTCGTCAGCGGTACACGACTGGTACAGGTGACGAGTGAGCTGTTCTCGTCAGCGGTACACGACTGGTACAGGTGACGAGTGAGCTGTTCTCGTCAGCGGTACACGGCTGGCGGAGCGGTGACGAGTGAGCTGTTCTCGTCAGCGGTACACGGCTGGTCCAGGTGACGAGTGAGCTGTTCTCGTCAGCGGTACACAGCTGGCGGAGAGGTGACGAGTGAGCTGTTCTCGTCAGCGGTACTCGGCTGGCGGAGAGGTGACGAGTGAGCTGTTCTCGTCAGCGGTACACGGCTGGTACAGGTGACGAGTGAACTGTTCTCGTCAGCGGTACACGACTGGCGGAGAGGTGACGAGTGAGCTGTTCTCGTCAGCGGTACACGGCTGGTACAGGTGACGAGTGAGCTGTTCTCGTCAGCGGTACACGGCTGGTCCAGGTGACGAGCGAGCTGTTCTCGTCAGCGGTACACGACTGGTACAGGTGACGAGTGAGCTGTTCTCGTCAGCGGTACACGGCTGGTGCAGGTGACGAGTGAGCTGTTCTCGTCAGCGGTACACGGCTGGTCCAGGTGACGAGTGAGCTGTTCTCGTCAGCGGTACACGGCTGGTACAGGTGACGAGTGAGCTGTTCTCGTCAGCGGTACACGGCTGGTTCAGGTGAAGAGTGAGCTGTTCTCGTCAGCGGTACACGGCTGGCGGAGAGGTGACGAGTGAGCTGTTCTCGTCAGCGGTACACGTCTGGCGGAGAGGTGGCGGAGCGCCGCGGGCCGACGACGGCCCGGCGGCCGGGCGTGAGACGGAAAATGTGCCGTCCGCCCGGCGCATTGGCACCTGGCAGTCAGCCGAGCTGCACGTGCGTCTGTCATTACGCGTCGTGACAGCGCTCACGCCGCGCTGCGGCTCAGCGGAGCTGCGCGGTGTGCCGCAATACCGGCTCGGTTGACAGTAAACATGTCACCGGGACGGAGCTGAACGTCAGCGGGACGGAGCTGAACGTCAGCGGGCCGGAGCTGAACGTCAGCGGGACGGAGCTGAACGTCAGCGGGACGGAGCTGAACGTCACCGGGACGGAGCTGAACGTCAGCGGGACGGAGCTGAACGTCACCGGGACGGAGCTGAACGTCAGCGGGGCGGAGCTGAACGTCAGCGGGACGGAGCTGAACGTCAGCGGGACGGAGCTGAACGTCAGCGGGACGGAGCTGAACGTCAGCGGGGCGGAGCTGAACGTCAGCGGGACGGAGCTGAACGTCAGCGGGGCGGAGCTGAACGTCAGCGGGGCGGAGCTGAACGTCACCGGGACGGAGCTGAACGTCAGCGGGGCGGAGCTGAACGTCAGCGGGGCGGAGCTGAACGTCACCGGGACGGAGCTGAACGTCACCGGGACGGAGCTGAACGTCACCGGGACGGAGCTGAACGTCAGCGGGGCGGAGCTGAACGTCACCGGGACGGAGCTGAACGTCACCGGGGCGGAGCTGAACGTCACCGGGACGGAGCTGAACGTCACCGGGACGGAGCTGAAAGTCAGCGGGGCGGAGCTGAACGTCACCGGGACGGAGCTGAACGTCAGCGGGGCGGAGCTGAACGTCAGCGGGGCGGAGCTGAACGTCAGCGGGACGGAGCTGAACGTCAGCGGGACGGAGCTGAACGTCAGCGGGACGGAGCTGAACGTCAGCGGGACGGAGCTGAACGTCAGCGGGACGGAGCTGAACGTCAGCGGGACGGAGCTGAACGTCAGCGGGACGGAGCTGAACGTCAGCGGGGCGGAGCTGAACGTCAGCGGGACGGAGCTGAACGTCAGCGGGGCGGAGCTGAACGTCACCGGGACGGAGCTGAACGTCAGCGGGGCGGAGCTGAACGTCAGCGGGACGGAGCTGAACGTCAGCGGGACGGAGCTGAACGTCAGCGGGACGGAGCTGAACGTCAGCGGGACGGAGCTGAACGTCAGCGGGGCGGAGCTGAACGTCAGCGGGGCGGAGCTGAACGTCAGCGGGACGGAGCTGAACGTCAGCGGGACGGATCTGAACGTCAGCGGGGCGGAGCTGAACGTCACCGGGACGGAGCTGAACGTCAGCGGGACGGAGCTGAACGTCAGCGGGGCGGAGCTGAACGTCAGCGGGACGGAGCTGAAAGTCAGCGGCGGTATCGAAGATACACGGCTAATGGACTCTGGTCGTATTAATAACATGTAATGCAATGTTTGTATATCGGCTTACTGCGTTACCTTTGGATTAGAGACGAGAGCATCCGTGTAGCGCTCTGCGATGCTAATAAAATACACGAGATATAACTTCGCCAGAAATATGTCTTAAGTCCGAGGCTCTGATTCCTGAAGGATCCTTCTTTTTGCTCGAGGTAGTTTTTGCTTTTTCCTCCACATGTTTCACCAACTACTACAACTATCCTTTGGATGAGACACACTGCACCTGCTTCATACAAAAACTCTCCGTAAAAACGTGAGGGCAAAACAACCAAAGAAGTGCTTCCAAAAAAAGATAAAAACAACGCTGGCAACTTGCGGCAGAGGCCGTCAGTCACCCAGTGGTGGTAATATGACGGCTCATTGTTAGGTGTGGTACGCGAGTCCAGGGAACGGGAGCTCTCTCCGTCGGGCAGCTCTCCTCCCGGGAGCCAGGGGCGAGTAACTGGGGGCTGACAGCCGGGGGAGGGGAGGGCGGCAGGGGATTCTGCGGGAGTGGGCGGCAGGGGAGCGGCAGATACCCCCGCTGCCGGCGGCCCTGGCGCGTATGAAGGGCGCCGACAGCCGCCGGCCGGCCCGATGGAGGCTATTGTTGTGGGCGGGCGGCTTTCAGCGGCCGGCCGCGGCGTGCCGCCGCTGGGCCGGCCGCAGACAGAGACGGATTGTCCACTAAAGAGATGAGAGATTCCATCTTCCTTCCGCGCTGTCCGCCGGCCCACAGGCCTCTGATGAAAGCCAGCCCGCGATTGCGGCGGTGCTGCCGCTCTGAGCAGGCATCAGACGCCGCGGAGTGTCGATCTTCCGTCTGTAAGTCTCGGCCGCCTCAGACGAAACGAGCGCCGTCGAACGGCTGATCTGACCGGACCGGCTGCCCCCCGATACGGAGAGGCGGTGCATCCCACGGCCGCAGCTCTGTCGTGATTGGCCTGCAGGACTGATGGAATGATCTCCGCAGAGACAGACACGTCCGAGACGAGCTGTCGGGTGAGCTGTCTGGTGAGCTCGGGGAGCTGTCTGGTGAGCTGTCTGGTGAGCTCGGGGAGCTGTCTGGTGAGCTGTCTGGTGAGCACGGGGAGCTGTCTTGTGAGCTGTCTGGTGAGCACGGGGAGCTGTCTGGTGAGCTGTCTGGTGAGCACGGGGAGCTGTCTGGTGAGCTGTCTGGTGAGCACGGGGAGCTGTCTGGTGAGCTGTCTGGTGAGCACGGGAAGCTGTCTGGTGAGCTGTCTGGTGAGCACGGGAGCTGTCTGGTGAGCTGTCTGGTGAGCACGGGGAGCTGTCTGGTGAGCTGTCTGGTGAACATGGGGGTCCTGGCCAGTGGACTGGTAACGGACTTGCTCAAGAGAAATGTACACAACGTCCTTCAGAAGTGTAGAACAGTGGTGCTGAAGCTTCTCGTCTTACTTGGAGATATCATTGTAGGCAATGGATTATCTATTCCTGTCTCGTAATTCCAAGTTGCTGCTAAGTGCTGGTGCTCCTTGTCTTACTCAGAGAAGATCACACGTAATGACTTAACCATTCCTGTTTCGGAATTCCAAATTAGCCGCTACTTATTTTGGTCAAGCTCCAGCGAGCAAACTTATCATCTGTTCTGGTCAAGCCGACCTTCGAGGGTTCAATCCCGAGCTGAGCTGGTTGGTAGCTCAGCAGAAAACCACCGGCCTCCGCCGTCCCTGCTGAGAGGGCGGCTGAACGGAACCGGAGCAGCCGGCTGGTATTAAGCTATGGCGATACGTGTTATGAACGGCACAGCGTCTGGCGGCTGACCTCAATATCGCCGCGGCTCGCTGACAGCCGCTGATCCCGGTCGTGGTTAGCTCGGATTATGTTGACGCACATACAGCCTTAGTGATTGTGCCGCGACATACAGTCTAACTTGGCGGCGACCGCATGTAGACGTGAAGTTAAAGCCGAAACCGTTCATAGCATTCAGCAAAGCCCGCCTTTGAGCGCGTGTCATTAAACCAAACTCCCGCCAAATAGACGCCATATAATCTCGCAGCGTCGACGACGGAAAACTTCAGCGATGTTAAACACCCCTAAACCGGCGCCGATGCTGCGTTGGGATGATGTGTTAGGAGGTCAGTGGCGTCTGTCTCGGTTCCGCGCCATTTCTGTGTCACGAGTGACGCTCCGAAGTTGGTCAGTTATCTATGCGGGAGGCGGCCGGGTCTGCTGCGGGAAGTATGGCGACTTCGGCTCGCAGTGTCCGACTGTGAGGTCATTTGCGTCGGCTGCTGTCGAAGTTGGTGCTGCGCGGGGATTTATCACGCCGATCAGAACTGTGGCGAAACATTGAATGTTTCCTGGGACAGCAGTGACAGTTTTTTCTCTCTTCCGACTTACATATCGCCTGTTGCATTCATTGCCGTCTCGGAGCTGGTGACAGCGATATGTTTCCTGATTTACAACTGATAGGATAAAGTGGCTGCATCTTAAGCTGTTTTCTTTGGATGACTAATTGGCTTCTTATCTAATTGGTTCCGCGAGGCATTGATGCATTAACGACAAATCACCTGTTTTATCAGCTGATTGGTTGAGCCTAAGCCAAGGATCAGTCCAAGCCAAAGATTAACTGCGTTTTTTTGTGTGCATTTTCTGAAAGATGGACTTGGTATCTACCTTCTAAGTTTAACACATTTGTATTTGCTTTTCACATTTGTTCAACAAATTTAAAGCTGTTTTTGCAGCTTTTCATGAGTGCTGCAATCAAGGTACCTGACCCATACGCGGATGAGCTGCTCGAAGGAAGTGAATAATGCAACAAATCATAGAAGGCTATCGATCGGAATGTTCGCTTGCGACGGACTCCCAGATACCAGGACTCGGCGGTTTTCCCAAACGGTATCGTGTTTGCTGTGAGGTGTTGTTTGTTTCATGTTTGTTTGGTATTTTCAGCCATGCCGAAATCGGATGGTCATGGTCATCTTATAAGGCCATCATTGAACCATTGTTGCCATTGTTGAACAGGAAGCGCCTAGTGATAACCTGCGAGATGCGCTGCTGTTCTAATCAGTGTTATAATGTGGTGTTAACACGTTATACACTTACCTTATGTCATTTGAACCTTTTGAACAACATCAAACTTGTGATTAGTGATGTCATTTTCAAAAAAAATCCTGACCGATTCCAAACCGATACCGAATGGGAGGCATTTCGGTTGACCGAATACCGACCGATTTTGGTTGAAGCCAAAAATGACCAAAATTCGACCGATTTTCCAATTTTATACTTATTTATGTAGATAACACACTGGCAAAAATAGCTTTGTTTAACATCATAAAACACACATAGGTATACAGTTTCCAAAAAGACAGTATAATTGTGAAAAGGGAAAGGGAACATTTACAAAGCCAAGTAGTGGATGCTGCAAGCAAGACAGAAAGCATATTGAAAACAGGATGGAAAAATGTGACCTCAATCATTTCATATTAATTTGCAGCATAATACATATTATTGCATACATACATACATACATAGGAAGAAATCAATTTTATCTGGCCAAAGTTGGAGGGCAGAGGTACTGATTACTGGTTTCTGCTTGCTACTTAAGATGTTATACAATACTTATTTTTAAGGACCTCACTTCCTCTTGTGAGAAATATCTTCAAGCCATCTTGATATAATCATGATGTGTTCTATTTAGTATTTACATTAATTGATTGAATTTGAAGCAAATTTACCTGATATAATGTGTAAAAGTGTGACAAAAAAGTGAATTGTTTAAGATTAGGCTGACCGAAAAGTGTCCAAAAATGTATAAGCCTAACCGACCGATAACCAAATCGGTCACAACATTGTTTTGGTTACCAAAATTTCGGTAACCGATTGACACCACTACTTGTGATATATCCTTGTATTTAACTTGTGGACAAAATATCGTTGTTAAGCGTAGACTTGACAAGGTCACAGTTTAATCTCAGGTTAATTACTTTTTTCTCTCTCAAATAAACAACAATCTTGATTATGCTACCAACACCAGCATGCCTCCAAGTTGAAATATTGTATATATCGCGGTAGGCATAGCGTTCAGCCGATGGTTACATGAGCTTTGGAACTAATCCAAACGCAATTTTTCGACGTATGTATTTGGACGGTGGATTGGGTTGTCTCTTCTGGCTATCCCGTGTCTCCAGGGCTGGCGTTTCTGAGGCGGTGTTCGGGTTTGGTCTGTCTGTGGATGTGGCGGTCTGAGGCGGTGTTCGGGTTTGGTCTGTCTGTGGATGTGGCGGTCTGAGGCGGTGTTCGGGTTTGGTCTGTGTCTGTGGATGTGTCGGTCTGGGGCGGTGTTCGGGTTTGGTCTGTCTGTGGATGTGGCGGTATCTGTCTGACACCCGGCTCCGCTGAGGGTGTATTCGGACTGATCCTGCTAAGGATGTGTTCGTACCCGGCTGGCAGCGGCCCGGCACCATTCGTCTCTCTCCCTCACACACACACGGGACGCTGACGGATCTGTCACTCCATCTCTCTCGCCCACGCCAGCGGTCATGCAGAGCTGCTCCGCTCTCACAGATCCAATTACTCCGACTGGGCGGCCCGACCCGACCCGGCCCGGCCCGGCCCGGCCCGGCACCCGGCCCTGGTCTGCTGTCCGGTCTGCCCACCGGCCGGCCGGCCGGGCGGGACCGGCTGAGGAGGAGGAGGAGGAGGAGAGGAGAGGAGAGGAGAGGAGAGGAGAGGAGAGGAGAGGAGAGGAGAGGAGAGGAGAGGAGAGGAGAGGAGAGGAGATAGAGGAGTAGCCTGTTGCCGTCGCTCTGTCACGAGACGGACACGGCCGGCTGCGGAGACCGGTGGCGCAACAGTGTTTTACACACGCCCGTGCTGGCAATGTTCTGAAAACTGGTGCTGAATCACGTCAGCTAGTGCTGAAATTGTAGGTCGGGTCAGATCTTAAGTCTTTTTTT
Source organism: Chirona hameri (assembly GCA_036785665.1). Taxonomy (NCBI): domain Eukaryota; kingdom Metazoa; phylum Arthropoda; class Thecostraca; order Balanomorpha; family Balanidae; genus Chirona; species Chirona hameri. The sequence continues at coordinate 86,525 of JAXIVJ010001835.1, forward strand.
GCATTTTTCGGTTGGATTTAACGACATCTATTCCGACAGCATTACCAGGGAGGTCTGACAATATACTTAGCGTTACTCGGTAAGTCAAGTGGATTGGCCTGTTTTGGAACAAAAATGGCATGCTCCCTACCACGATTCCATTCAATGAAGAGTGTGCGAGTATTACACAATTCTGAAGGGCACGTTTGATTTGCTCCACACCCACCAAAGATCTGTGTAGACAACTAAGCGTTTATGGAAAATGTAGCAACTTTGGAATATCGGACAACCATAAGCATCACAGATCCAGCGTCTCATCTTTATTGACTTTGTTTCCATTCATTTCTGTATTGGTTTCCTCTGAAAGAAGTCAACGAAGATGAAATGTTTGGTCTAAGATGTTTAAGGTTGTCTGAGATCTTAAAACTCTTGCATTATTCATAGGCACATATTTATGGCATGGTTTAGCTTTATGGTTGGTGGATGATATGTGTACTAAAACGCGACATGAATGCACGTTTGGGGTTATGATTTTGTGCACTTTTCATGACTGCAGTATCCTGTATGGAAACATCTGGCTAGATTCGCCCGTGTTATCTCTGGGTTCCGGCTGTGTCATCTCTGGGTTCCGGCTGTGCCATCTCTGGGTTCCGGCTGTGCTATCTCTGGGCTCCGGCTGTATCATCTCTGGGTTCCGGCTGTGTCATCTCTGGGTTCCGGCTGTGTCATCCCTGGTGTTCCGACTGTGCCATCTCTGGGGTTCCGGATGTGTCATCTCTGGGTTCCGGCTGTGTCATCTCTGGGGTTCCGGCTGTGCCATCTCTGGGGTTCCGGCTGTGTCATCTCTGGGTTCCGGCTGTCATCTATGGGTTCCGGCTGTGCCATCTCTGGGGTTCCGGCTGTGTCATCTCTGGGTTCCGGCTGTCATCTCTGGGTTCCGGCTGTGCCATCTCTGGGGTTCCGGCTGTGTCATCTCTGGGTTCCGGCTATGTCATCCCTGGTGTTCCGGCTGTGCCATCTCTGGGGTCCCGGCTGTGTCATCTCTCGGTTCCGGCTGTCATCTCTGGGTTCCGACTGTGTCATCTCTGGGTTCCGACTGTGTCATCCCTGGTGTTCCGGCTATCATCTCTGGGCTCCGACTGTGTCATCTCTGGGTTCCGGCTGTCATCTGTGGGTTCCGGCTGTGTCATGTTTGTGGTTCCGTCTGTGGCAGCTCGTCAGTTTTGACTGGTGTTATCAGGTGCCGATCGCTGGTAGTGGCGGCGGGGCGTGTCAGAGCGGGGAGGCGGGCTGTCGGCACCTGTTGGCCGCCGCCGCCGCCGCCGGGCCGTTTGTTTGTGCCTGTCGAGGCCTGATTACAATCTGGCCTGGGTGACGTGCCGGGCGCGTGCCGCCCAACACCCGCCACTGTCTCCACCCGGGCCTCACTCCGGGTCCCCTCCGGTCCTCTCTCCCGCTTTTCTTCGTTGAGTCTTGTATGTATGGTGCAGGCATGTATATATCCGCTCAAACTTCAAAAAGGAAAACTTAGCATTCTTTTTCAAAACAACAATTTAAAGATGTCTTTAACTAAATGAGCTGAAATGGCAACGCACAAACTTGATGAAATGGCTCCTCAACAGGATGTAGTGATATGTTGCAATCAATAGCGTGACTTCTTGGGCCACATTGCATATAATTTGACTGCCTGTCAATCTGTCAACGATTATCGAATTTGCGGGAAAGGCAAGGCCGTCATGCCTGCCTCCTGCCACCTGCTGCTCCTCGTTGTTGCTGGCTACGCCGGTGGAGAATGATGTAGCAAAAGGACAAAAACCGTTTCAATCCTGGTTTCATCAGCGAAAAAAGAAATCACTGAAATAAAATCGGATAGAAATATTAAAAAGCACCTTTCGCACCATTGGATAAATAAACAGAATACAAATGTAGCTAGGACTTATTCGAACTAGTCGTAGCCATTGGACATGATGAAGTATGACCATTGACAACTAGTTAACCCTCGGATCATGTTGTGTGCGGGACACTGACAGAACGGTGAAATGAATGGATTAATTCCGAGCCGGTGCATGTGGACGCCATTGCGCCTTGCAGCGGACGGGTGCTGCAGGGGGGGGGGGGGGGGGGGTAACGGGTCACAGGCCCGGCGGTGCAGGGGTGAACAGGTCACCGGTCGACCCGCATGTTAGTGTATCGACCCGATATCGACCCGTGGCCTCACGTGTGCCGCTCGAGCCGACCCTATTAGCGGCGGCCCAGCGCGCCGTCCTGGCTGCACCGACAGGATACATTCCGCCGCCAGGGAGGAAATGACGCGTGCCAAAGATGAGCTGGATCACTGGCTCTCAGCCGGCTTCAGCGTGATAGAGAAATGACCTTCCGTCGGCGCTGTGGCTTGAGTAGTCCCTTAGGCGACTGATCACCAGTCCCTGGGGGCGGGTCGGCCTCCGTTCTGCCCGATCCGGGGACAGATAAGACGCCGCGGTATTGGAAGAGAACCAGCACTATTTACGGTGCACAAAAACGGCCCCAGATCGACCGGGCGGCGCCGTTTTTCTCTCCGCCCCGCGGTCATTACCGATCCCTCCACTGTGACGTGAGCAACACCAGCCGGCGGCAGAGGTCACTGACTGACCCCCGTCAGAGGTTAGCACGGCTCGGCCGGGGCGCTGAGGTATCCGGTGTCGTCAGTCGGCATAGGCCCGACTCTCGGGGATTATATTCCTGGCACCACGCCCCCCCCCCCCCCCTGACCGGGTGATTAGGACAAAAAGACCGGGTGATTAGGACAAAAAGCTGCCCCTGTCAATAGATAACTGTTCGCCGTTCAGAGACATGCGTTGGACTGTGACAAATATTGGCGCCCGCAAAACTAGATCGGAGCAGATGGAGATTAACAAAAGGACAGATTCTCGCGTTTTTGCCGCTCTTTGTTTGGAGATGGCAGATAAAGGATATATGAAGCTGACGTGTAGCAAAGGCGAATGTGGGCGTGACAAAAAATATGTCTGCTGTCAAACTAGTGTCCCTTTGATTTTATCGCTTCAACAAAGTGAAAACAAATCCGCCATCAAGTTTGACACTTGTCCGACTCATCCAGTTCCAAATATATGGTTGGACTTCGTACAAATTCGCCCTATCCCTTGCTAAGAAATTACATTAGAAAAACTGTCAAGTTTGGCATTCATATCTTACAAATGTGTTCACTTAAAAGTACTTTATATTAGACATTCTGTTCAATAGCGCAACGCCGTGCGGCTGAGCTAAACCTTCGCTTTTGCAAATTGAAGGGCGAATCGATTTGTTAACTATTTTAAATGAGTGAAACTGCATTTTCATACAATTGGCTTTTCACAGATGGATTAGGATAAGTGAGGCAAAGTTTAAGATATCTTCAACTGTCCCTTAGCAAAACAGCATAGTTACGTCGAAATACTACAGTGGCATTGAAGCCTGTAAATTCGGTACATGTCTGAATCACTCAACTGAACAACGCTCTGTCTGGGCCCCTGATCGATAGTAATGTATTGCTTTCCATTACCGAATATTCCGACCGACCTAGAACTCGGCCTTGGAGCCAAGCCCTTGGGCTGGATTTTTTATCAAATATAAATACAATATCAACATTTGGATGTATATGGATATGGATAATACATGTATTGGAAAACGACTACAAACGCCCTTCTCGATGTCTGGTTGCCTACAGTCTGGCAAATACAGTTACGATACTGCTGTCGGGATATCTATCGATTATCAAGTGTAGTGAAGCCCAGGCCTGTGAGCGGCCGTGTGATTGTTTTGGGCACCATTCGCAGCTCCCCAGTCGGGCCTCGGGCCTTTACCCGCTCTCCAGTGGCCGGGCCTCGGCAGTAATTTGGGATCTGCAGCCGAACGAGACAGATGGGAGTGGCTATATGGGGACACGGCAGCCGATGGTGGAGGCTCCGGGGGAGAGCCGACCCTTCATTGTCACACGTCGGTCCCGTGTCATTTCGCAATGTCCCACGACAGTTCAGTGAATGTCGGTCGGGCCCCAGCAGTCCAGCACTGGATCACGGCAGTTCAGCGTTTGTCCTCACGCAGTTCAGCATCGATCCTAACTGCAGCTCAACGTCAGTTTAGTGTCGCTCTTCACAGCAGTTCAGTATCAGTTCAGTGTCGGTCTACGCAGCAGTTCCGTGTCAGTTCCGTGTCAGTTCAGTGTCAGTGTCAGTTCAGTGTCAGTTCAGTGTCAGTTCAGTGTCAGTTCATTGTCAGTTCATTGTCAGTTCAGTGTCAGTGCAGTGCCAGTTCAGTGTCAGTGTCAGTTCAGTGTCAGTTCAGTGTCAGTTCAGTGTCAGCTCAGTGTCAGTTCAGTGTCAGTTCAGTGTCAGTTCAGTGTCAGTTCATTGTCAGTTCAGTGTCAGTTCAGTGCCAGTTCAGTGTCAGTCCAGTGTCAGTTCAGTGTCAGTTCAGTGTCAGTTCAGTGTCGGTCTACGCAGCAATTCAGTGTCAGTGCAGTGTCAGTGCAGTGTCAGTTCAGTGTCAGTGCAGTGTCAGTTCAGTGTTAGTTCAGTGTCAGTTCAGTGTCGGTCTACGCAGCAGTTCAGTGTCAGTTCAGTGTCAGTTCAGTGTCAGTTCAGTGTCAGTTCAGTGTCAGTTCAGTGTCAGTTCAGTGTCAGCTCAGTGTCAGTTCAGTGTCAGTTCAGTGTCAGTTCAGTGTCAGTTCAGTGTCAGTTCAGTGCCAGTTCAGTGCCAGTTCAGTGTCAGTTCAGTGTCAGTTCAGTGTCAGTTCAGTGTCAGTTCAGTGTCATTTCAGTGTCTGTATACGCAGCAGTTCAGTGTCAGTTCAGTGTCAGTTCAGTGTCAGTTCAGTGTCAGTCGGTCAGCGATGGTGGTCAATCGATGGCGGTCCGTTTAACCAGCGGCGGCGGCGGCGATGGCTCCGTGGCAGCCGGGACGGTGACCGGAGGGAGCTGTCGGACCCCGGTCACGTCCGGCCACTGGAGAGCGGGCTGTCTCAGCACGCCTACTGCCTCCGCCGAGCCGGATCTCCCGCTGTAACTACCTACTGATCAGCCGCCGCCGGCAATGTTTACTGAAATCTGCTGTTATTGGATTGAAACCGGCCGTTGGCGGATGTAAACGAGGAGTTGTCAATGTCGCTGGTGACTCGGTAAATGTTGATTCCTGGGAAACGATTGATGATTGGAGTATTTGTTTTCAGTCTGTGTTTGATAAATAAGGTGACTGTCTGCCGTCGTCGTCTAGCAACACGTGTATCTGACAATTCCCTGTAACTGACGGTAGCGCGAAAGACAAACGACCTCTCCGTCTCAAATCAAACAAACGACGCCGTTTCGGGATAGATGTCCGCTCCGGAGTGCGGCTGCAGGCCGGGCTGTACCGTCGCCCATTACCGCATTCCTCGATGCCGGCTGATTTCCACCAATCCGTCACAGGGACGCTGACACTGTAATCTTCGCCGGAATGCAAATATCGTCCAACACAGATATCGGCGCCGGCGCGGCGTGCCGCGAATCTCATCAGTCAGGCGGATGCCGTGGTTCGAGCCCGCGCTCCTGCCGAAGCTTCAGCCCACGCCCTGACCGGAGTCCCGGGGCAAACGCAGGGAAGCTGGCGCCGGCGGGGTTATCACGCTCTCGTAGATGACACAGCGACGGTGCCGACAGAATCCGACCGAGAGGGACACGGGCAGCACGGGACGGATTCGGAGCACGCTCACAGGACGGAGGCGCGCTTTTGATTTTCGCCTCGAGTGGGCCCGCTGCTCCTCCGCCGCCGACGCGCGGCGCTGAAAAACAATTGTTCACCGCCGACGCTGAATGGTCGGCATCCGGGAAAATTGTTGGCGTCCGGGGCAAATTGTCGGCGATAAAAAGTTGCAATGGAGCTTCCCTGAGGAGCGAGTGGAGTGCGGTGGACTCGGCGTCGGCTGATGCGGAGCCCCTCTGGGGAAACCCGGACAGGCAGCGGCCGGCGGGGCGGCAAAACCGCGGCCGACTGTGGGCCCAATTAGGCCTGTCCGGGTGTCGGTGTGCCCCCTGCGGTGTCCGGCCCCTCGCGACACGGTGCCTCGCTGTGCCGCCGGCGCCGCTCCGATGCCTGCCCCGATAGTGCGTCTGTCCGGCGGCCGCAGCTAAGTGGCCGTCGATGGCCGCCGGCCCAGTGGCGGCCTTCCGTCGACCGCGGCGGTGTGGTGACTGGGGTGGCGGAGGCAGCGGTGGCAGCGGTGGCGGGGCGGCGGGCACGCGTCGAACCGGGCCCCTGCCCCCCCCCCTCCCCTGTCATTGTGTTGTGGTGACATACCGGCTGATGCCTGGATTCGACTACTCTTTGTATCTACAAACTTAACCACTCTGTATATGGCTCCATGTCGCCTGCCGGTGGTCGTGGCTGGGCCGGGACTCGGGAGCAGCCACGGCTTGTCTTTCCGCCCAGTTGCCGGCGGCGGTCGGCGGCCTCTGCCGAGTCTGGTGAGTGATGTACGGTACTGGCGGACCATTTCTGGTCGGAGACGGCCGCTGCCGACACCCTGTCGGCGGGGCCTTCCGCCCGGCCGGCCGGCCGCGCACCGCCGCCGACTATCGCCGCCGGATGTGTTTGATGTGGGCCGGAACGTAATTTCTGGATGTCCGATACAGGCCGCAACACTGACGTTATCGGGACGAGTTAATTGACTCTGTTACAGCAAGTAGCAATGTACGAAAGAATCAATGGGGTTGGGACCGTGTCAGAGTCGGGCGTGGCTAACAACGTAAGTTCTACGGTGCTTTGCTAGTAACAGCGAACAGCTCTGAAAGCTTGTTATAGCACGACTTATTTTTGTCACGTTTTTTTTAATTCAGCAAGCATCATAAATACCGTTTTTACTGCACCTTCTCCCACCAATCAACTAGCGTTCAACTAGCGTAGCGCCATTAGCGATATGGTTATGTTTCAGGCACAACTGCTACGTTGTTCACTTCACGCACTGCCCCACTGTAATTAAAATTGGCAGCCTTGCCGTCAGCTGACTGGAAACACCTATTTGCACCTAACTTAGGTGACCTAAGGTATAGCTTCTCGGTGCAGTTTCAGTCGAAGTGATTTATATTTTTATTTACGGTTCTGAGGTCCCCGATGTATTAAGTTACGCGCACTTTCTGCTTCACTGCAATTTGAATGTAAAAACTGCGTTCTACATATAACATGTCTAATTTCTCCTAGCAATGAAGGTAACACGTTTCAACCCCAGCTCCAGCATCTTGAAACTATAAAAACGATAATATTTAACACATAATAATAACACATAATAACACACGATCGAAACGCGATTTTCAATGACACCACAGCTGATTTACGGCAGAATTGTGGTAATTTTAGACGAGATGTGATTTACTGGCTACAATGAGAAACGATATTGCATTGCAATGCACTGTGCGGCCATCAACACCTTAGACGCGCCATTTCCCGCTGTAATTCACTCTAAATGGCTGCCCGCTGCAGACCACTGTGTGTATCCCATGTGTTTGTATGCCCACATCTCGGGTTGTAATTGTAATGAAGTGTGTGTGTGTGTGTGTGTGTGTGTGTGTGTGTGTGTGTGTGTGATGTAACCAGTATGCTATGGAAGACTTTGATGATATGTAAATTAAAAGCACAGCCACACACATAACCGCAAAGGGAGCTTCTATAGGCCAAGTGTTCGCTAGCATAATTTGGTGTGAATACGTGAGTGTTAGGGATTGTGGTGTGTTTGGAATCGGCTTGCCAAATGTCGCTTGTCTGTCTAGTTGCAGTTTGGTTGTCTGCATATTGATTGACTGTGTTTGCAACGCAAACAGGTCGGGTTGTTAATGCATATTTCAACAGTTTGCTTACCATGACACGGGCCTTGTGCTCACGAGGACTCCGTTATGAAGATATTATCAGCCCCTGTTCGAATGAGTTGTCAAGACAGCTTTTGGTCGGACGGTTTCTCTCAATAACTTACGTTTCAACAGTGTTGTGTTATTTTGAGATTAAACCGATGCAATAAAATTGGAGGGTATTTAACCGGCAGTCTTACACACCAAATATGAGTTCTGATGGCGCTATTAGAACACATATTTCCACTTTCACTGACAGCTTATCCCGGGTAACTTGAGACCGGTGCTGTGTTTTGTTCACGCCACTGCACCGTGTAGTATACGTCGCTGGGTAACACTGCCAGGGACATGCTGCACTGACATGCTAGGCACGAGGCTTCAACACACCGGCTGCCACTTGTTTACTTGAAACGTAGGCTCAGCAGAAACAGAGCACACTGGAGTGGGCGCACGCAAAATGAGACGGCCAACAGAATTGTGTTTACTTTGTGATGGCGCTTTGTATTTACCCCGATTATTATGGTCTGCTGGAAAGGAAACGTAATTAGGTACTTCAGGAATGCGGTACTTTACGGATGGTACCAATGCAATAAGATAACCATCGTGAAAACGGCTAATGTGTCCTCTCGGGAACATAATGTTACTTTATAACTATAATTGTGTATGTAGTGGTACGATTCCATTGGCGGATCCAGAACGGTGGTTTTGGGGAGGCACGGGTGGTTTGGGGAGGTGCAAATGACAAAAAGTCACACAATTCTGAAAACTCATCGGATTTCGCTTGCTTATGCATTTTGATAGCTGATTTAAAACAAACTTTCCTTTGTAAAAATTGCTTAGATTGTCTTCTGTATCAGGAAATGTGTCAATTTTGCGCCGATTTCAGGAGGTTGGGGGGGGGCATGGCAGCCATGCCCCCCGCCCCCCTCCCCCTGGATCCGCTAGTGGGTACGAATGTATGCATTCCAGGGTAATAATAGTGATGTTTTAAAATATCGCTTTCAAAACCAATGGGGCATGTTCTGTCAGCTCGAGTTGGTGACTAGACCACTCTGTATCATAGGAGAATCACGGGCGTTCAAGGCGTCCGTGATTCTAGTCGTCCGGTCCAAATCCGCTAACTGGCTGAGCAAAACAAACAGATGGCGTTGCTTAGAGCTCTGTTTAGATGACTGCAGACAAAAACAACAGCCAGGGCTCGTCGTGGACCACCTCCCCGTATTTGTATCTGTGTTGGCACTTGTATTTGTACGCGATTATCGACTCTGACAGGGAACTTGCTAGATTATGTAAAGCATACAGATGCAAAATTATAAGTAAATGCCTGCTCATCAAAAATTTTAGTCTATGCTATATGAAACACCTTATGTACATGCCTACATCATTATTGACTTGGTATCGCTTTGGAGGCATCCACGGGCACTGGTACGAGCTCCCCGGCCTGTCTAGAGATACTATAACTGCGGCGACTTGGTATTGCTTTGGAGGCGTCCACGGGCACTGGTACGAGCTCCCGGCCTGCCTAGAGCCACTATAACTGCGGCGACTTTGTCTCCATCTCAGACCACTTCAGAGTCGGCTGCCGGCGCCTTTTGATGGCTCTGACGTCATCGGCCTCATGTGGTAATTCTCTCTTCAAAGTGGTCAAAGTTGTCCACCTGCGTGCTCCGCTTGTCGCACGGCACCGCCACCGCCGCTCCCCAGGGCTAGTTCTGCAGCTGTTTCAGTATAATAGCTGCGGTCGTTACAGATATATCGTGAATATGCAGCGCTGGACGGCACATTGGCAGAGTGTTAGGACACGTGGCTTCGGTGGTTGCCCGATGCAGGGCGAACCCTGGATATAGTGCTGATAATACAGTCGCTGTGTAATGCAAACACCCCCTATCGCTACCGGCTCCATTCGCCCGGGCGTGCGCGGCAGAGTTCGGGCAGAATGCCGGCCGCCGTACGTCGAACACTAGCGAGTACACCACTACACTACAGCGTCCATGCCAGACACCACTACACTACAGCGTCCATGCCAGGTGGACAGTGGAGACAGACCGGATGGCCAGGAGCAGCAGTAACAGTTATTACTACACGGCAGACGGCTCAGTTGTTCCCGTGTCAGACAGGGCTCGTCGGCCGGCCTGGTTCCCGTGTCAGACAGGGCTCGTCGGCCAGCCTGGTTCCCGTGTCAGACGGGGCTCGTCGGCCGGCCTGGTTCCCGTGGCAGACGGGGCTCGTCGGCCGGCCTGGTTCCCGTGTCAGACAGGGCTCGTCGGCCGGCCTGGTTCCCGTGGCAGACAGGGCTCGTCGGCCGGCCTGGTTCCCGTGTCAGACAGGGCTCGTCGGCCGGCCTGGTTCCCGTGTCAGACAGGGCTCGTCGGTTGGCCTGGTTCCCGTGTCAAGACAGGGCTCGTCGGCCGGCCTGGTTCCCGTGTCAGACAGGGCTCGTCGGCCGGCCTGGTTTCCGTGTCAGACAGGGCTCGTCGGCCGGCCTGGTTCCCGTGTCAGACAGGGCTCGTCGGCCGGCCTGGTTCCCGTGTCAGAAAGGGTTCGTCGGCCGGCCTGGTTCCCGTGTCAGACAGGGCTCGTCGGCCGGCCTGGTTCCCGTGTCAGACAGGGATCGTCGGCCGGCCTGGTTCCCGTGTCAGACAGGGCTCGTCGGCTGGCCTGGTTCCCGTGGCCGACAGGGCTCGTCGGCCGGCCTGGTTTCCGTGTCAGACAGGGCTCGTTGGTCGGCCTGGTTCCCGTGGCAGACAGGGCTCGTCGGCCGGCCTGGGAGGAGCAGTGGCGTGGATGTCCCTTCTCAGTACCCGGGCGTATGAGATGAGGACTAAACAAGGGCTAGCAAGAGATGAGGCTAGATGAGGACTAAACAATGGCTAGCGAGAGATGAGGCTAGATGAGGACTAAACAAAGGCTAGATGAGGCTAGATGAGGACTAAACAACTGCTAGATGAGGCTAGATGAGGACTAAACAAGAGCTCACACCACGAAATAGGTCAGGAGAGGCTTTCTTTCTAACTAATGCCGTAGACTCATGCAAGACATATGCCGATCTAAAGCATCTAGAATATCACCGTACCAAATCGCGTTAAGCCACTGCCCAGCTAGTCCACCCTGCCAGCGTTGGCTCAGTAGTCCCGGAGAGTGGCAGTCGGCGAAAAACGCAGAACTGCGAAATTATCTTCCAACTCCGCTGCAAAATTATGAATATGCCAAGACTGCCAAATTAATAATGGGCCAGAGCAAACGAACGGACAGCTTATCTAATTCCAGGGGAATCTCGGAAATAGGAAGAACGGTTGCTGGAACAAGATAAAGGAATGGTTGAATGTCACTGTTTTGATTTCAGACGTTTTGTAAAATGTCTGGTATATATATATATATATATATATATATATATATATATATATATATATATATATATATATATATATATATATATATATATATATATATATATATATATATATATATATATATATATATATATATATATATATATATCTATATCTATATCTATATCTATATCTATATCTATATCTATATCTATATCTATATCTATATCTATATCTATATATATTTATATATATATTTATATCTATATCTATATCTATATCTATATCTATATATATATATATATATATATATATATATATATATATATATATATATATATATATATATATATATATATATATATATATATATATATATATATATATATATATATATATATATATATATATATATATATATATATATATATATATATATATATATATATATATATATATATATATATATATATATATATATATATATATATATATATATATATATATATATATATATATATATATATATATATATATATATATATATATATATATATATATATATATATATATATATATATATATATATATGGCCTGCAAAAGGGGTCGCTGGTCGAACCTGTTTGAAACATGGCATAGATCTAAACTTCGTAATGATGTATGCTATGTAACTGGTAAAAATATAACTGAAATATGCGAGGCACGTATGCACAAACGTAGTGCATTCCATGACATGATATTTGTGTGATACAATTATATACCATGTCAAGATAATCGAACTGTCACCAAACACAGTTTCATGCCTTTATGAAGAAAAAAATAGAATCAGCATTGTGAGACGGAGGTAATCGTAGAACAGAACACCGATAAAATACGAATAACTCGATAATACGTACATTTATACCATGCTCACAATATATGTGTAATAAGGCTTCGACTATTTGAAAAACGTTCGATTTATATTTATTTGTATGATTAATTTTACATTTGATTTTTTACTTCTTTTTCTTTTCCATTTTTCATCTTCTTATTCTTAAGATTATCAGTTAAAAATATATTTCTGAAATACAACCATAGAATGCTTAGTTATAGTCAGGATGGAGACATAGCGGAGAAATATCCTGCTGTTCAGAAATATCCCGACAGACAAATGCTGGCATGGTTTCTGAATAATTCTGACTTCTTGCTTTCGGCTCACGAATGTGAAATCCGTAAATCAGATTAGCGCATTCCTTGTTTTCCATTTCGCCGTTCTGAGTGGCACTCTCGACAGTCCAGCCCGTCATCTAAGAATGCAACTATTGCTCCGGCAAGGTATCCGTTTCCAGTCTGGAGTAGATGTACTATGTCACACATTTATTTGTGCAGAACAGTTGCGAAATGTTCTTTAACAAAATTATTTGTGGCCAAGGACGCAGGAACCGGGGGTGGGGGCAGGGGGCAGCTGCCCCCAACTTTGTTATGGGGGCACCGCCCCCCCCCCAAGTTTGAGAAGATCTCGATTTTTCACCTGCAGCATGCCACTAAATTTTTGAAAATATCCATATCAAGATGAGAAATATTTTGGAGGAAAACACAATCTCAGAATTTATTCAACTAGTAATTTAAGTTATTTTCAGTCGAATTTGTGACGTTTCAGTCATTTTAACCCGTCTTTGACTGGGGTCTCAGCTGAACGCCATTGACTGGGGGAGGTGCGAATATCCCCCCCTGGTTGCCTTCCGAAGAAATGATCGCAGCGAAACGCACAAGGCACAATTGGAAAGCTCTTAATGAGATGTGTCTAAAGCATACTAAAAATTTGCATATTGAGGTCACACTCGGGCCACGGTCAGGTCAAAGGTCAAAATCGAGGTATTTTAGTGTATGGATCATACCTTTCATACGAAGCCTTCGATTGCGATCATTATCACCAAAAGTGCTCTCAAAGGTATAATGCACATCCCGCATGAGCTAAAGTGAGATTGTTGGCAAAGGTCAAGGTCAGGTCACAAAAGGTTACTATGCGCAAAAGATCTACGAAGTCATGCGACACATTTGTTATGGATTATTTTACACGTAGAAATCGATAGTGATAGTCATTTTACCACCTGACCTCATTTAAGTGAAGTTGATGTCAAGCTCAGGTCAAGGTCAGATCACATAAGGTCAAAATTAGAAGTTGATAAATATAAATAAAAAGGCATTTTTCTGAACCAGTTTCGCCTCAGAAATGAAGTGGTGACGTTTATTTGTTAGTAGTTGGTCATTAGAAAAAACAATAAAAAACAATAAAAAACGTCATGAGTTACTCATACTTGGAGCCATAAGTCAGTCAAAAATGGTGATATTGTTTTAAAATTTGGTTTCGGAATCGCCCATATGTGGTTCTCTAATGTATATTGCGGGTTTGTAATATTTTTGAAATTTTTTATTTCGTGGTGATTTTTCCGAGAAAAAAAAGTATTTTATCTTGGGGGGTCAAAAACCAAATCTTTCCAAATTCCGAGATAGAAATGTTGTAGCCCTTGCCATTTGCTATCTTTTGATTTGTGTTATTGCATTTTGCTCAAAATGTGGACTTTGTACGATCTGTTAAATTTTGGCTTATTTTTTCGTCAAACTCATGCGTAGTGACGTCACTAAATTCGCTATATCTCGACAAAAATCGACGAAATTGCTTAATTTTTGCACAGATGACGTAAAATTGATATAGTAGAAGGTACCCAAAGTTTCACGTTTTACGCTATTGGTTGCTGAGTTATTGCTTGCGAAAGTTCGTCAGGGGGATGGGGCGATATCCCCCCCCCCCAGTCAATAGCGGGTTAAGGACAAAAAGTTGAAGTGGTGATATTGATTATTGGTACAATATAAGTACCTCCCACAGTCTGTACGTTATCCGTGTGTTACTGATGTTTTTCATACCTACAAAGGCCATAGGTATGAATTATTTTCAGGAATTTTCATATTTTGAAAGCCAAACGCCTAACAAGGGAAATTAAGTCTCTAGATACCTGTAATAGACGCGTCAGCTGGCACGAATAATATAATCAAGAACGATAAGTTCAAATCACGCAGAATTCTGGTGTGAGGCAAAATTTCAAGCTGGGTACTAGTTGGCAGGATGAAATCCTGCCCCCCCCCCCCCCCCCCCAACCTGAGCATAGTTCCTGCGTCCCTGTAATGTGGCTACGTACATATTACACGTAGCAAACTAAATAATGCTTGCCCGCTTAAATGACACAATTTCGAAACTAGGAGCGTTCACATTTCACTACCAAGCAACCTTCACCCAGTATCTCAAAATCGTTGCGTTTCCTGATCCACAATGTCGCGCGACGAGCGAGTTCTGGAAAATTCCTGCGAGAGAAAGAGTTCTGCGACCCAGCCAAGCGTAGAGCAGGGAATATTTATTACGTGTATTTGAATACCCTAGTCCCTATCGACATTGAACAGGTGTACAGATGATCGCTTAGCTGACTTAATACTTTGCATGTCAATGCTTGCATTTGCATAGATCCTGGAATGGGTAACGTGCACGAATTTAATTTTTATCTTGTGTTTTATGCAAACAAAAATTAGTTTCGACACAATGAAAGTGTTTAAAGTTTTCAACTCTAGCGTCCATCTCCTTCTTGTGTTGGTCAGATCTGCTTCGCTTTAGCTGTGAAATTTCGAGCATATTATGCTCACCGCGATGCTCAGCAAGAAACTTTAAGATGACGCGCTCCAATGGAGATTTGTTTTTGGCCACGCTCAAGGTGTTGCGCGGGCCGAACTCTCTCCAGTCTCCACTTTCTGTATCCGGCTCAACAAGTATGATTCAACTTCTCGGGAAAGTATTCTGGGATTTCTCACATCGCGAGACGATAACTCGCGAGTTTCCTTTGAAGGAAAGCAAGAACGAACGAACGCGATCCTTCCGTTCTGCTTCACCGAGTTATTTATACAGAGCAATTCGCCGCACTGTCAACAGCTCAGGTTCAACACACGGCAACAGGTCCGGATTACTGCTATGCCAACTGCATTGCATAGTGCAGTCACCCTGCTGGTAATCGATTATAATGGTAAAAGTGTGCAAATTTCAACTGGATGGAGTACCGATATGGCCGCGCGTTAAATTATTCTTCTGCCCAAGTGCTGTGCATAGTGCCGAATCCATGAACCTGACTCAGCGCCTAATTTGACCGCACTGTACATGTAGACAGGGGCGTCGCCCAGAAATTTGAGGGGGCAGTTAGGTGTTCGGGGGGAGGGGGGCAGTTAGATGTTTGGTCCGACTCCCATAGGGCTAATGTTAAATCCTGCTTATCTGGAGGGGGGAGCTAACCTGGGGGCAGACCTCAGCCCTCCCCCTCCCCTCCCCCGGTAGTGACGTCCCTGTTTGTAGATGGCACCACATGAGACGCAGTCCAGGCACGGCGGTTAATCCGCCACCCTGAGACACCAGTAACACATAGGACATAGTCCAGCAGACCAGTGCCCCTGTGACCGCTCTGTAGACGTCACCAGTAACACATAGGACTTAGTCCAGCAGACCAGTGTCCCTGTGACCGCTCTGTAGACGTCACCAGTAACACATAGGACTTAGTCCAGCAGACCAGTGTCCCTGTGACCGCTCTGTAGACGTCACCAGTAACACATAGGACATAGTCCAGCTGACCAGTGTCCCTGTGACCGCTCTGTAGACGTCACCAGTAACACATAGGACATAGTCCAGCTGACCAGTGCCCCTGTGACCGCTCTGTAGACGTCACGGTAACTGACCATGCTCCACCGTTCTGCCGACCTGTGACCGCTCTGTAGACGTCACAGCAACTGACCACGCTCCACCGTTCTGCCGACCTGTGACCGCTCTGTAGACGTCACGGTAACTGACCACGCTCCACCGTTCTGCCGACATGTGACCGCTCTGTAGACGTCACAGCAACTGACCACGCTCCACCGTTCTGCCGACCTGTGACCGCTCTGTAGACGTCACGGTAACTGACCACGCTCCACCGTTCTGCCGACATGTGACCGCTCTGTAGACGTCACAGCAACTGACCACGCTCCACCGTTCTGCCGACCTGTGACCGCTCTGTAGACGTCACGGTAACTGACCACGCTCCACCGTTCTGCCGACCTGTGACCGCTCTGTAGACGTCACAGCAACTGACCACGCTCCACCGTTCTGCCGACCTGTGACCGCTCTGTAGACGTCACAGCAACTGACCACGCTCCACCGTTCTGCCGACCTGTGACCGCTCTGTAGACGTCACGGTAACTGACCACGCTCCACCGTTCTGCCGACCTGTGACCGCTCTGTAGACGTCACAGCAACTGACCACGCTCCACCGTTCTGCCGACCTGTGACCGCTCTGTAGACGTCACGGTAACTGACCACGCTCCACCGTTCTGCCGACATGTGACCGCTCTGTAGACGTCACGGTAACTGACCACGCTCCACCGTTCTGCCGACCTGTGACCGCTCTGTAGACGTCACGGTAACTGACCACGCTCCACCGTTCTGCCGACCTGTGACCGCTCTGTAGACGTCACAGCAACTGACCACGCTCCACCGTTCTGCCGACCTGTGACCGCTCTGTAGACGTCACAGCAACTGACCACGCTCCACCGTTCTGCCGACCTGTGACCGCTCTGTAGACGTCACGGTAACTGACCACGCTCCACCGTTCTGCCGACCTGTGGCCGCTCTGTAGACGTCACGGTAACTGACCACGCTCCACCGTTCTGCCGACCTGTGACCGCTCTGTAGACGTCACGGTAACTGACCACGCTCCACCGTTCTGCCGACCTGTGACCGCTCTGTAGACGTCACGGTAACTGACCACGCTCCACCGTTCTGCCGACCTGTGGCCGCTCTGTAGACGTCACGGTAACTGACCACGCTCCACCGTTCTGCCGACCTGTGACCGCTCTGTAGACGTCACGGTAACTGACCACGCTCCACCGTTCTGCCGACCTGTGACCGCTCTGTAGACGTCACAGCAACTGACCACGCTCCACCGTTCTGCCGACCTGTGACCGCTCTGTAGACGTCACGGTAACTGACCACGCTCCACCGTTCTGCCGACCTGTGACCGCTCTGTAGACGTCACGGCGACTGACCATGCTCCACCGTTCTGCCGACAGACGGAGACGCTGACGTTTCTCTGGATTCTCTTCATCCTCATCATGCTGGGGAACTCTGCCGTCGTGCTGGTGCTCGTCACGTCCAAAGCCCGCAAGTCGCGCACCAACTTCTTCATCCTCCATCTTGCATTCGCAGGTAAGTCCGATTATGTGTAGTAAATGTTGTTGGAATCGCGACATTCTCTTGGCGTTCTTTGCAGATGTGTATATGTTGTTATAATACATGCAGATGACACTCGCCCTATTGGCTGGTGGTCGTTCCAAATTCACGGAATCTATATTACTATTTGATAAGCGTCTGTGTGTCTGTCTGTCTATCTGTCTGTCTATTCGGCACCGCTCAGTTTATTCAGTTTAAAAGTCCCAGTTAATTCACGTGCTGAATTGGTGCGGATACCTCCATCCCGAAGATGCCGACTAGCTATGCATAGGACATATGTGGGATATGGGATAAGTCACCGACGCACCGGAGTTGGTGGGGCGGTGATCCCTTGACGGGTAATAGGTAATTATGTCCTATGCATTTCCAGTTCCAGTCCAGTTAATTAAGGTGCTGAATTGGTGCGGATACCTCCATCCCGGAGATGCCAGCTAGCTATGCCGACGCACCGGAGTTGGTGAGGCGGTGATCCCTTGACGGGTAATAGGTAATTATGTCCTATGCAGTTCCAGTTCCAGTCCAGTTAATTAAGGTGCTGAATTGGTGCGGATACCTCCATCCCGGAGATGCCAGCTAGCTATGCCGACGCACCGGAGTTGGTGGGGCGGTGATCCCTTGACGGGTAATAGGTAATTATGTCCTATGCAGTTCCAGTTCCAGTCCAGTTAATTAAGGTGCTGAATTGGTGCGGATACCTCCATCCCGGAGATGCCAGCTAGCTATGCCAACGCACCGGAGTTGGTGGGGCGGTGATCCCTTGACGGGTAATTATGTCCTATGCAGTTCCAGTTCCAGTCCAGTTAATTAAGGTGCTGAATTGGTGCGGATACCTCCATCCCGGAGATGTCAGCTAATCGTCCAGCGGAGCGGACGGGTTAGCACTAGTGAACTCTAATCAATATGCCGTTCTGAAAATGACAGTCACCGGAAAACCCAAAGCCCACAATTTCTGGTCGGTATGATCAATCAGAGCAGCAGACGTATGAGCAGTGCCGGAGGCAGCAGCAGCCGCGGCCGTCTCCGATCCCATCTGGGACGCGGCGGGTG